>VDFB02036594.1:0-137409 GCA_007258455.2 Sequoia sempervirens
AAAGTTGAGAGTTCTATGAAAGGAATTAAAGGTGATAATATAATGAAGGTTGAGTGTTATATATAGGAGCAACCCTAAACGATAAAGGGATTAAATCATGACAAGTTTCAACATCTCATGCAATTGTTGGAAATAGGTGTTGTCATTGATGTCAACCCAATATAGGTTGTCATTGATAACAAATGTGTGTGCTGAAGATTGTATAATACTCCAAAGATAGTTGATGTGCGGTGATATTTGTTGATACAATTAGCTATGAAGCATATGCAAGAATGGTGATCAGCCTCATGTCTAAGTGTGTTGTAGAGGTAGATACATATGCTCTAATGTATTTACAATGTGTTTGCATCGATATCATTCCAAATTGATGTACCTCACATGGAAATAAGTTGCAAAAGTTTGGATAAGGTATTCATAGTGTATACCCTGAAACAAGGTCATGATGTTTTAGTTTGCATCCTTCCACAGAGCAAGATTTTATCTTGTGACTCAAAAGATAAGATGAATGAGATGAGGTGTTATATTCAAGAATTCAAGCCATTACACCTTGTATAGTGAAAGAATTCTAGTTTGTGCTATGGTAGAGAAAAGTATTGGTAAAGGAATGTTGGCATGCTTTGCATTCCGCTGAAAGTGAAGTGATGGCCTTGTAGTTTTAAAGACATGATTAGTAATGTTAAATTCATAAGACATTATTATATCTAGTGTTTTGGTGGTTCGCATGATTAGTCTTCAAATGTCAGTGTGCTACAATGGATTGGGAATGTTTTATTCTTACATATTCAGTGGGTCTCTCTATTTGCACCAACATATGATGATCAAATTCTTTAGGAGAAGGTTGTAAGGATGTTTTTGATTACCTACATTGTTCACATCTTGGTCCACATAATGTTTTTGGTCTCTCCCTATTGTTGTAAAGTTAAACAATTGGAAATTTTGGTGATGTCATTGTTTGGGCTGACAGGATCGTTTCCTTCATTTGCAGTTGATTTTGATTAATTAATATTTCCTTGGAGGATGTATTGAGATGGTTTATGGTCATGGTATGCCATGCGTTGATCCAAAACTCTTCTTCTCTTCATATTGTATGTGTTTGGAGTTGACCCGCGTGATAACATATGTTTCTCCTAAAGGTCATCTAGGAGCACACCTAATTGATGTTTTGAGTTGTTTTGGAGTATATTTATAGAAGAAAAAAATTATTTATGAAGGTATGGAAACATGAAGAAACTATATTGAGTATTATGTTGAAGATGAAGTGTGTGAAGATAGTTTGTGAAAAAGGGACTGCAACATCAACATATGTTGGATGCTTCTCTATAACAGTTCATATTCAAATTTCTCATTATAATTTTCATATATACTTCTTTGAGATGGTGAGTCTCATCAGGTCCCTGTATCTTGCCCCAAGGTTGTCTTCCTTAGTCTACAAGTCCATAGGGAGTGAGCCTTAAACTACATTGTAATCTTTGTAAGCAGTGAACTTCATATGTTGTGAGTTAACTTTCACCATGGTTTTTCCCTCATTGGGTTATCCACATAAAAATCTTGGTGTCCTTGTGTTGTACATGTTTTCATTTCTACTCTTCTTTTAGTTAAAGTGATGTTATTGTTATGTTTAATCTACAAATAAGAATGGTTAAATTTTAATATATGTTGATTCACCCCCCTCTTAGCACTACAATGTGTTTGAAAACAATGAAATAGAATGGTCTAATAATAGCTCTCTATTTAACATAGAAAATCACTCCTAATTTTATCTTAAGTGCATGATAATAAATTAGACTAATAATTAATTAAAGATTAATTAATTATTAGCTAATGCATGATTACTCTAACAATAATTTGGAGTCATTATCTCTATTGAAAAATATGCTCTATGAAATATTATAATATTTTTCATAAGTGGGTCAAGATTCCTAGTCTACTTTGTGACTCCCTATAATCATGATCTTACACAAATCATAAAATCTCTTATGTACTTATAGTACCACACATTCTCTTACGCATCTTACATGGCACATTAATCTTACACATCATAGTGATCTTACACATTCTTACAATCATGTATCAAGGAATACACACAACATAATGGTCAATTCATAAATGGGACACCCTTTTTCCTAAGGTTAAATAAAATATTAAAAATAAATATATAATTTAAATATTAGGAATTGCAAGGTGGATGAAACACCTAATATGAGCATTCTCCAACTCTTTGTATACCTTCTAAGAGAAAAAGGGAATCTCCGAAAAATATATGGACCTCTCACTAAGGGTATAACAATTTTGTACCAACTAACTCCTTTATGCTCGTGACTTTCAAAAAATCATTGTGACAGATTTTTGGACCCAAAGGACTCTCTGACTCTTATAGGTTTTTTCACCTAAAAGGAGAGAGTTTAGATCCAAAAATGCTTATGTGACATTCAAATTAGGATGTGTACAATGTGATATGATGTAAATGAAGTGATATAAGTGGTACTAAACTATGAAATTGATCAAACATACATGCAAAGTCTAGGAATTATGACCTGTTTGAAAACACATTGTGTATTGCTAAAATGAACTAAATGAATGAAGTATGTAGAACAAAAAGAGATGGATAAAATAAAAGTGAACATGGGAAAAATGTGATGAATATGGAATGTATAGAATGTTGATTAATGATGTTTCTCAAGCCTGAAAAGACTCATTCGTCATCTAGGGTGAATTAGTCCCTATTCTGGTGAAAACTTCTAGAAACAAGTTTCTGTCTATCGAGAGTTGGATTATGATGAAAATAGTTTTCAGGCCCATAGATGGGACTAATTTTCCGTTCTTGGTGAATTATTCCTCCTTCAAGGATTTGAAAAGTTGGGACTTGAATCTGTAGCTTTAGATCTTCCTTTCTGTCTTCTACAGGTGTCTGCTTCAGGAACTGTCGGATTCAGGTCTGAAAGTAACTTTTTGTTGATGATTTGACTTGAATGATGAGAAGAAGACTTGAATGACTTTGAAACTTGATATTCAATGATTTCCAAGCTTCCAAAGGACCTAAATCTACAGACAAACATCACAAGAAGAGAAATTGTTGATTGTTAAGGCATGGGGGTTTGCCTTGGTCAAACCCCATTTAGGTAATTAAACCAAAATGATGAAATAATGGAATGAAGCATGAAATAATGAAAATTATTACCTTGAAAATGATGACTTATCTTGTAATTTTACATAAATACATGTAGAATCAACCCTTGAATTCTTTAGAAAGCTAACTTGAAGACTTCTAATGGAGAAACCTTAACTTGCTTGACTTGGAGTGAAAGATTGATAGATGAATAATGAATAATGGATATGAATTGAGTTTTTGGATGTAAAATGAGGATAAAAAACATTTATTTATAGTCAATTGTGCCTTAGTACCCGATTATACCTCATCACAGGCTGACATGTAGTGAAAATAAACTTTAAATTTTGCTTTTTCCTGCCCAAGGGTCAAAATGGGGGCCAAATAGGACTCATTCGCCACACATGGTGAATGGGTCCCACCTAGATGGGACTCATTTTCCATGCATGGAAAATGGGTCCCACCTGGGGCCATTCCGACACCTATGAAGCCAAGGAATCATGAAATAAGGTTTAAATTACCATCTTGTCAGGTATTTGATCAATTAAAGCCTCAGGATGCACAATATGGGTTAATTGAGACCTATTAGGGATGATGTAAATGTTGGATAGGTCTTGGGACACATAAATCAATGTGAAAGTGTGATTAAATACACTTTACAACACTAAAATTAGGTCCACATAGCCTAGGAATGCACAAGAACTAATGCGAATATGTAAATCACATTAAAACACTAGTTTGTCATTATGTTTACATTAATAATATTCTATATTGATGTAATAATTATTTTGAACACATTTTGTAATGTTGATTTAGGAATAAATAGGTTTATTAGGTCTATAAAAGTGTGAAAGTCCTTTACAAGACTTTACAACACCTTTACAAGATGTCACTAAAAGCATGTTGTTTAATTTGCAAGGGTCAAAGATCTAGTGTGGACACATAAAATGTCTCACAACACTAGATTAAGGCCTCATTAAGTCCATTTTATCATGAATTAATCCCATGTCAAGCAAAGGGTCCATTTTTCTATGACACATTTAGCCCCCACTTTAGTGAGAGGATGAACTTGCTTCCTCACACTAAAGTAGCCATTCAAGAGAGATCCACATGTATGCCAAGCCCCCAAGATACAAGATCATGCAAAGGAAAGATAAAAAAAGAAAGAGAAATGAGATGGAAAAGATGTACTCACTCTGGGCCCACAAAACTTTGGATCGTCTGTGGGGTGAGAAGGGCCAAAACATAAAGAAAAGGAAAAGAGTAACATACTCTAGTTGGCATGTACTCACAAACACAAAAGTGGCTATAGGAAAATACATGCCGCTACTTGGGCTTCCCACCATGCCAAAGTTATACCTCCTGATAACTTTAACAAGGCGCCACAAGGAAAAAGGAAATGGTTGTCTGTTTGAGCTTCATGAGGCAAGCAAAACTTCGTATACTTAGAACTTATGAACAAAATAGGATGACACCATAGCCATGCAAGTTGTGTTATGCAAGGTGGCCGAATGAGAATGCAATAAATGTAAAATGTAAAAATGTAATGTGAAATATGCTCAAGGGAGTCTTGTTCAGTTTATGCAAGGTCAATCATTTAGGGAACATTGTGTCTAATGTCTCCAAGAGAGGACCAATCAAAGAATAGTATATTCACAACTTAGGGGATGCAGAGCGTCACATCAAACCACCAAGAGGAATGAAATATGCTTAGAAATATCACACTTATGAAGGACATCACACCCAATGTCATCCACAAAGTGACAAACACATCACGTAAATGACAAGGCTACACTAAGAAGCATGAATGTAAATGAAATAATGGTAATGTATGCCTGCCACTTTAAAGGAATTGCTACACATCATTCTATGAATAATTAATTTAAATTAGAAGAGAAGAAAAAGAAAAAGAAAACAAGACAAGAAATCCAACTTGGAAAACCTTATGCCAAGTCATATGTTTTGAAGTTAAGCTACGTCATGTCAAGGAAAATTAAAATCAAAGAAAGGTTGTATGTCATGTGCGAGTCAATCTAAAGACACGTTGTCCACATCTCAAGCTTGCTCTTATATGTTCATGAAAGGTTAACAAGTAGTCAATAGAGACAATGACAAGTGACATACGGGGGATAAGGCTATCTGACTTGTTGCCCCCACTAAATGCAAGACAAAGGTGAGCCAAGAATGGATGACGGTATGCTGCCCCTTGCAATGGATGCAAGACGTGAAATAGTGAGAATGGAATTATCCTACAACTATTACATGGCAAGGAGCAACAACTAAGGTTATTGATGTGAAGAAAGAAGAGTCTTGGAAGAGTCTTGTGTGATAGTATTTATGTTGAGGGAAAGGTTGGTGATCTCAATCAGACTACAATTGCCAAGACCATGAGTCGTTTGTTGTGTGTTAAGCTCTATAGGGTTGCGGATACCTTTTTCTCAAGCACCACAACCTTTTCCATTATACCCAAATCGTTTCATAAAGTCAAATCCTTTTCCATAAAGCTTTTGTTGTTCTTTGGAATTGGGTGGTTGTTCATTATTGTGTTCATCAGGGGTGACTATAGAATTTGTGGCATTATCTAAAGTGGTTGAGGTGGATGCTTTTGAAAGGTTATCTGAATTGTGTGTTGACAAGATGGTTGATTGTTCTTGTGTCTCATATTTCTTTTGTGTGAGTATGTGTTCGCCCATAAACAAGGGTGTAAATTTTAAGGATCCCCAATCATCACCAAATAATTTAGAGACCAATTTCATATCGTTATGTTCAATTTCAAGAGGATCTATGTTGGATGTTGGAATCAATGTTGTGAGAGGAATTGCAGCTCCTTTTTCAAGGTTCAAGCAACTTTCAGGCTCGGGATCGGCTTCAACTTCATAAATTTTATTGTTATAGACATGTTTCATTATATGATGAAGGGTTGAAGGCACTACATTCATCTCATGAATCCATGGTCGGCCTAAAAGGAGATTATATGAAAGGTCATAAGGCATGACATGGATAGGAGTCTGCAAAGTAACCACTCCAACCATGATAGGTAAAGTGATTATCCCAAGCGGTTGCTTTGTTTTATTATCAAATCCTCAAATAGAAACATAATCAGGTATTATTTGTGATCTATCCACTTCTAATCAATCAAGAAGGCTCACACTACACACATGAAGGGTAGAACCATTATCTATTAGAGTGTGTTTGATACCTGTGCGATGGAATTGAGCAATGATCATAAAGCCATCATGTTGTTTTCGTAATTCCAAAGGAGGGAGCTCATGTTGATGAAAAGTAATATCGAGACTATGTGTTTGAACAAGAGTGGCCACATCATTCAAAGTGGTTATTTTTTGTAAAGCATTTTGAAGAGTGGTGTTGTAACTTGGCGATGTTTGAAGTAAGTCCCAAAGGGAGATTTTAGCAGGAGTATTCTTTAATTGTTCAACAAGATCATAGTCCCTTGTGGGTGGGAGGTAACGAGGAGCACTAGGTGGATTAGGCAAAGGTAATGATGATGGAATTATTTGTGGTGGTTGTGGGTTATTTCATGTGTTATATGTATGAGAAACAGTATCATCACTAGATTGTTGTGATACATTAGAGGGATGAAATGGATGCGAAGGTGGGTAAGGGGTAAGTTTAGGTTTAGTGTAGTGAGGTTGAATATTGTTAACATACCTTAAGTGAGGTTCTTCATTATCTCTGAAGGGGATATTATTGTTGTCTTGGATCATAATATCCTCCCTAGAAGGAGAGTTCCTAGGAGAACAACAAACCACATGTTTGTGACAAGCAAGGTTTGGTTCATCTAAAATAACTTCATCGCCACTAATGGAGGTATTAATGGTTTCATGTGTTTGATTATTGATAGTGGGGAGATTAGAGGAAGGTTGTATTTGATTGTTGGTTGTTTGTAAGGTCTCGTTCTCTCATTCCATGTTGTCTACCATACTAGGAGAGCTTATAATATGTTCATCTAAGGTTGAAATTTGCAAAGTAGCTTCATCACAAGTATGAGGAGAATCAATGAAGGAATTGTTGTGGTCACTAAATTTTTGTGTAGGTGGAAGGGGACAACTAAGATTCTCATAACTCTCATTGGTTATGTTTTCTAACAACATAGTATCTTCGTCATAACTAGGAGAGATACGAGGAGAAGAACAAATTTTATTATCATGATCATGTATGACTTCATTGCTTTATTTTGTAATGTCTTCCAAAATAGAAGAGGTAGGGGAAGGATCATAAAGAGAGTTGTTATATACCTTAAAGATTGGATTATTTAAGACCAATCTATCATCCTTATCATTTACAATCTCATGTTCCTCAAAGTTATTCGCACAATGGAAATTAGGGAAGGTAATTTTTAAGAATATGTCTATGATTTCATTTTCTTGTGCTAAAATATCCTCCCAAAGGGGATGAGGAGAAGGAAAAACAAGAGCCGCATGATTCTCAATGATTGTATCTTCTTTCACCAAGATACCTTCGTCACTAAAAGGAGAGGTATTGGGAGAATTACAATCATGATCATCATGAGCGTCTATGTTTGTATATTCTTCTAACACATCATCCGCACAAAGAGGAGAGATAAGAGGGAATGTAAGGTTAAGAAAAGCATTAACACTTTCATTCTTTTGCGCTAAGAGACTCTCATAATATTGACATGCAGTGAAAAAATGGAAATCATGCTTATTAACTAACATTTTGAAATAACAATCTATGTTAACTCAAAATGCAATGTAAAATGTTGAAATGAAATGCAATTTTCGAAGAATAATTGACTGATTAATCTCTATAACAATATGAGAATGCAAATGTGAAATTTAAACTATGCATGAAAGGAGCCAATTTATGCTAGTTTTGATGAAATGCATGCTACAAAAAATGTAATTAATTGATATATGTAGGTTAAGGCACCAATCAAAAGCCTAAAAACCAATTTCTAATATATGAAAAATGTTGTTTCAAGTGCCAGAAGGGACTGATTCGCCCAAGGTGGTGATGAGTCCTAGTATGGACCTTTTTCAAAAAAATTAGAAATCTATTACTAATTTTTAGGAATTCTAAGAGCCAATATGCATAAATAAATGAAAAATGCAGAATTACAGAAAATCTAAATGAATTTAGATGCAAGAAATGCAATCTAAATGCACTTTTTATGAATGAAAATTTTAAAGTCTAGCATGCAAACTAATGCAAGTCCTAATGAAAAATTAATGAAAGGCTAGATCTATGATAAAAGACACCAAATCAAAAGAGAAGTATTCTAGAAGTTGGGTTCACCAAAATGTGACATAGATTTTTGGACCCAATGGACTCTCTAACTCTTATAGGGTTTTTCACCTAAAAGGAGAGAAATTAGATCCAAAAATAATTATGTGACATTCAAATTAGGATGTGTGCAATGTGATATGATGTAAATGAAGTGATCTAGATTTTTGGACCCAAAGGATTCTCTGACTCTTATAGGGTTTTTCACCTAAAAGGAGAGAGTTTAGATCCAAAAATGCTTATGTGACATTCAAATTAGGATGTGTACAATGTGATATGATGTAAATGAAGTGATCTAAGTGCTAATAAACTATGAAATTGATCAAGCATACATGCGAAGTCTAGGAATTATGACTTGTTTGAAAACATATTGTGTATTGCTAAAATGAACTAAATGAATGAAGTATGCAGAACAAAAAGAGATGGATAAAATCAGGGTGCACTTGGGAAAAATGTGATGAATCTAGAATATCTGGAATGTTGATTAATGATGTTTCTCAAGCCTGACAAGACTCATTCACCATCTAGGGTGAATTAGTCCCTATTTTGGTGAAAACTTGTGGAAATAAGTTTTTGTCTGCTGAGAGCTAGATTATGATGAAAATAGTTTTCAAGCCCACATATGGGACTAATTCATCATGCTTGGTGAATCAGTCCTCCTTCAAGAATCTAGAAAGTTAGGACTTGAATTTGTAGCTTTAGATCTGCCTTTTTGTCTTCTACATGTGTCTGCTTCAGAAATTGTCGGATTCAGGTCTGAAAGTAACTTTTTGTTGATGATTTGATTTGAATGATGGAAGAGGACTTGAATGAATTTACAACTTGATATTTAATGATTTCCAAGATTCCAAAGGACCTAAATCTGTAGACAAACAACACAAGTAGAGAAATTGTTGATTGTTAAGGCATGGGGGTTTGCCTTGGTCAAACCCCGTTTAGGTAATTAAACCAAAATGATGAAATAATGGAATGAAGCATGCAATAATGGAAAATATTACCTTGAAAATGATGATTGATCTTGTAATTCTGCAACAATACAAGTAGAATCGGCCCTTGAATGCTTTAGAAAGCTAACTTGAAGACTTCTAATGGAGAAACCTTAACTTGCTTGACTTGGAGTGAAAGATTGATAGATGAATAATGAATAATGGATATGAATTGAGTTGTTAGATTTAAAATGAGGATAAAAACATTTATTTATAGTCAATTGTGCCTTGGTACCCGATTATACCTCATCATAGGCCGACATGTAGTGAAAATAAACTTTAAATTTCACTTTTTATCGCCCAAGGGTCAAAATGGGGGCTAGATAGGACTCGTTCGCCACACATGGTGAATGGGTCCCACTTGGATGGGACTCATTTTCCATGCATGGCAAATGGGTCCCACAAGGGGCCATTCTGACACCTATGAAGCCAAGGAATCAAGAAATAAGGTTTAAATTGCCATCTTGATGGGTATTTGATCAATTAAAGCCTCGAGATGCAAAATATGGGTTAATTGAGACCTATTAGTGATTATGTAAATGTTGGATAGGTCTTGGGACACATAAATTAATGTGAAAGTGTAATTAAATACACTTTACAACACTAAAATTAGGTCCACATATCCTAGGAATGCACAAGAACTAATGTGAATGTGTAAATCACATTACAACACTAGTTTGTCATTAAGTTTACATTAAGAATCTTCTAGATTGATGTAATAATGCTTTTGAACACATTTTGTAATGTTGATTTAGGAAGAAATAGGTTTATTAGGTCTAGAAAAGTGTGAAAGTCCTTTACAAGACTTTACAACACCTTTACAAAACGTCATTAAAAGCATGTTGTTTGATTTGCAAGGGTCCAAGACCTAGTGTGGACACATAAAATGTCTCACAACACTAGATTAAGGCCTCATTAAGTCCATTTTATCATGAATTAATCCCATGTCAAGCAAAGGGTCCATTTTTCTGTGGCACAATCATTTGTAAAATATTCCAAGCGACCACCATCCACAATTATCTTATCCTCCATCACACCTAATCACGAATTATAAGAACCCTAAGCCAAGATAAAAATAAATAAAAAAATTCATATAGACACACCAACATATCCTAACCTAATCCATTATTCTAACACAAACCTAGAAATCCAATCTCCTTCAAAATAAGATTTAATATACACCATGTGCTCCACCCTACCCAAAACAATAACTAGGGTTAATCACAAACATCCATCTAACCCAAAAAACAAGTATATATTGTTAGAATATTGTCATTGATGTCAAAGCAAATGAACAAAGTAATTGTCACTAATGTCAAAGGTGAATGGATGATTGGCAGGGTAGTTGTCATTGATGTCAAAGCATATAGACAAGATTGTTGGATTATTATTATTATTAATGACACATATATGTATTTATGTGGCCACCCAAGTTAGAGAAAAATAGAAGAATCAAATTGTGGCAATTCATATTCATTATAGTCCAACAATTAATATTAATGAGGGAAATCATATATTAATCGACCAATTCAAATTGTATAAGACAACAATTTAAGGGTATATCAATCAATGAAGGGAAGGATTAAAATTATGAATACATATGCAATGATGGTTAAGAAAGAATAAAATAATATTAATATTCATCGAATGCAATGATTAGTGACGAAAGCATGGATTAATAGATGCAACAATTATGAGAACAACAATCCAAGAAAAGGGGCAACATTTGAAGTAGCCTGGTCTAGATTTGTATAAACGGTGGCGTCAAGAAACCAATAGAAGGTAGATCACACCACTAAACACGTTCCAACCATAAGAAAGTTTATCAAAGTTATAAAGTGGCAACGATCAAGAACAATAAAATTTTATTAAAGTTAATTTAACTATAAAGTTAATGATGTTCATGGCAGTGATCAAGAATAAAATCAAGTTTATTAACAAAAATATTAGTGCTCATGTCTAAGAAAGGTTACTAACAAAAGGATGTTATTATTTATAAAAGATATCTCCCTTAGCCAAGATCATCTCCATCGGAACAAGTCGTCCCTCTTTGGAAGAGGTTTGAAGAGGTATAGAACAATAATGGTATGGGAGTTATAAATGTAAGTAATCAAATGTAACACCATTCAACAAAGTAGATTTAATAAAGGTAGCTGATTTGTGAAGAATAACAACAGAAAGATGGAATATATGCATATTTGATAAGGAATACATGCAAATCTTAAAAGGGGTGTGAGAGATTTTATGGTAGATTTATAATAAGTTTTTGTGAGGAGATTGTAATCAATTTTATGGAAAATTTGTGATCAACATTATAGGATAATGGAGAAGAAAATTATCTATACTGAGGTTGGTGCCTCATATTATAGGGGTTGGTGCCTCTAGTAGGTTGGTGCCTACAAATTTTTTAGAAAGAATATTATAAAAAGAAATATTTTTGTTGTGGTTTTCTCCCATAAGGGTTTCCACATAAATTGTGTTGTTATTGTGTTGCTATTATTTGATTTTACATTTGTTAATTTTGATTAAATCTTGAGGTAATTAAATAAGTTTTAACAGGTAAAAGAATATTGTTATGCTGATTCAATCCCCCTCTCAGCACAACCATGTGCTCATCAATTGGTATTAGAGTCGGTTCCTTCGAAATTAGTCTAACAAATTAGAAGGTAGATCTAAAGAGAACATGTGAGTGGAAAAGAAGGATTCTCTTCTAATAAGGCTTCATTATTTGATGGGAAAAATTATGCCTTTTGGAGTTTAAGGATGGAAACTTATTTAAATTCTCTTGGATTTGATATTTGGAAATCGGTGGTAAATGGATATAAATCTCCATCAAAATCCTCCAATGGATTCAACAAGAAAGAAGGCAAGTGAAAACAACGCTAAATCCAAGAATGCAATCTTGTGTGGATTAACGAAATTAGAACTTGTAAAAGTAATGCATTGCAAATATACTAAGGATATGTGGGATAAATTAAAAAATATTTATGAAGGAGACACCAAAGTAAAGAAAGAAAAACTTCAAACTCATCGACGATAATTTCAGAGTCTAAAGATGATGGATGAAAAAAATATTGTTGCCTATCTGCTTCGAGTAGATGAGATATTCAATACCATAAAGGGTCTTGGTGAAAAAATAGAAGAATCAATAGTGGTACAAAAGGTCTTAAGATCTCTTCCCTTAAGATTCAAAGCTAAAATCTATACTATAGAAGAGATAAAGGACTTGGATAAATTAACCATGGATGAGCTAAATAGAATCCTCATTGCATATGAGATGAGGATTGAAAAGGAAAAAACATCTAAAAAGGAAGCAACCTTCAAACCCACACAAAGGTCAAAACAGAAAGAACCTATGACATGTGAGTTTCAAGGAAGAAATAAACAAGGAGGAAGCTTATTTTGTATTAAAGTTAAAAAATAAAAACAAGGAAAATTTCCATTTAAATGTTTCAATTGTGGAAAAGTGGGACACTTTGTTAAGAAACACTCATATTTGTGTAGAGTCTAATTAATGTGTTGTAAACTTGGTAAAATCTACTCAATTCAGAGGGTTAACTGGCTGAACAATCCACTTCACATTGTTAAGACTACATTAAATCATCAACCAAGGTGCACAAGCTTATGATGGTACTACACTATTTGTGACTTCATAGACTCATGTTCACCTAAATTATCCTATGCAAACTTATTCAGACTATTCTACTTGGCTATAATCTTACAAAACTAAGAAAACAGTAAAAGTAGTTACAAAACCTAATGGCTATGGGTACCTGTAGCATAGGCTATAGGTGACTGTTAATAATAAGTAAGTACAAAATCAATCTAGACTTATTCAAAATAATAGAACAATCAAATTTAACCTTTGGAGTGCTAAGATTCACTATTTATAAAACTGTTCATGAACAAAAACTATTGTAATCAACCATAAGTACTATTCTACTTTACTTGTAATGTATTTATGAAACAATGAAAACATTATTATCAGGAATGCATAAATGAGTAAGTAAATGAAGTGAAAGTCAATACCTCGAGTGGCCAGCTTAGGGGACTATCTCACTTAACTAAGAACCAAATCTAACTTAGAATATTACGCATCCATGTAACATACAACTCCATTCATTGCATATCACCATATATTCAAACAAAATCCTTCTTCCAAATTGTACTCAATAATGGCATTTTAACAATATTTTTTTGGATAGCTTAAAACTAGAAAACAACAAATTGCTTGATAACTTGTAACAACCAACTAACTTTGCTACAAACTCATCCCTTGACTTTATACAAAAAATGGGAGAGACTTATTCAAACTACTAACTAACTGCAACCATTAATCCCACTCCTAGATACAAGGATATGAAATTAAGATTGGCTTATTTATTCTAACTGAAAAGGAAGAAAAGACCTATTCAACAAAGAACTTAAATGAAACAACATGCATGTGGAACACATAAGAAAATTTTCAAAGTTTTAGAACAAGTATCCTCCTTTAGTATTTATTCCTTCCATGATGGTTCACATCCAACTCCACAGCTTCCTACACTTTAGGCGGTTTGAACTTCATTGGTCCCCTGTTTCGATGCTTTGGTTCTTGCTACAAATACTCTATTATTGTTACCTTGTGCTGAGTTGTAGAGAGGTTAATCCATACAACATACATATACAACTAACCTTCATAATTAAATCATAGAATTCTATTCATATGCAAACATTTTCATATTTAAAGCATGCAATTGCTATGAATACTATCACCATATTCATATTCTTCAAACTAGGTTCAAATTTGCAAGGTATGTTATAAAAGGATAGCATATTATGGAAGTTTTTGTTTGAAAAATACTTAGAAAATATATAAAAAGTGTTTAAAAGCATATGAAAAGTAATAGAAAAAGCACTAATGATCAAGCCCATCAATTTGAAAGAAAGTGATAGTGATGAAGATGAAGGTCTATATATAAAGAAAGGAAACAAAAAATAGTCACAAGCATGATAAAACCAATAAGAAGAAGAAATTATATGATTATGAGAAGAGTCTCCATGCTTATAGAGATGATAGCGCATCCAATGAAAGTGATTGGGACAGCTATAGAGAAGATATGCTTTTTATGACATTTGCAAAAAAAGATAATATCATTGGAAATAATGATAAAGAAAATGAGCACTAACATGAGGAAGAGAAGACTAAATTTTATAATGAAGATGATGATGAAGATAACTTTGAGGAAGAACTTTTTTGTGCTATAGAAGAAATTGAGAGACATAGAAAGAGGAATTCAAAGTATAAGCTATTGTTTCAAGAAGAATGTAAATCAAAGGCCAAAATGCTTTAGGAATCTAAAAAAGTAGTCATAGATTTGAAAGTTCAAATTGAGGAAGCTAAGTGAATTGAAGAAGAGATTAGATCTCAATTAAAGGTAAAATAAGAAAATTGTGGAAGACTAGAATCCAATATTATCTCTCTAAGGAAGGAATTAAAAGAAACTACTACCAAATTAAACAAAAGTCTCAAGTTTGAAAAGAGCACTGACAGTTTAAACAATATCATAAATGAACAAAGATCACCATCTATAAAAATTGGTCTTGGTTATGAGGAAATCAAAGAAAAGGCACAAGTAGAATCAAATAAGGAAAAACCAAAGAGTTATATTGATGCACTTAAAATCCCCATCAAAGGAGAATGTAGCAAATAAAAATAAAGTCATGTTGCATCAAAACCAAGCACATATCAAAAGAATAAGAACACATTCAAAAATAATCTTTCAACAAAGCCAAGCACATATGACTAAGTTTCATTATTCATTCATTTGTAATTTTTCATATGCAATCATTTTGGTCACAAGACAATAAATTGTATGACTCATATAAAAAATTCTAGTTGGAACAAGGGTAAGAATGCCTCTAGGATGGATAAAAGGAATTATAATTCTTTTGCTCCTCTACTTTGCAATATTGAATGTTATAAATGTAATAAATATGGGCATATAGCACAATATTGTAAAAATATTTGTGCAGATCCCTCAAAGCAAGACAAAAAGAAAGACATCCTTGTGAAACAAAATGAGAAGAATTCCAAAGTATGGAAAATGAAGAAATAAGAAAGAAAAGAAAGTTCCATGTTATTACAAACTACCCTACATGCTGAAGATGATGGAGAAAAATTACATGTAGACAGTGGTTGTTCATGTCACGTGACTAGTGACATAAGTAAATTTCTCACATTGAAGAACGTAGATGGAGGAACAATGAATTTTGGGGATAATGCTACAACAAATATTGTTGGAAAAGGAACTATTAGTCTAGACTATAGAAGAATAAAGATAAAGAATGTTTTGCATGTTGAAGGATTAAAGCATAATCTTCTAAGTGTAAGCTAATTATGTGATCAAGATCATACTCTCTCATTTCACGTAGAGGGATGTAAAATCAAGAAGGAAGGAAGATTGATAGGAGAACCATATACGACAACTAATAATATCTACATCATAAATGAAAATAAAGGTAAAAAATGTTTTATGAAAAAAGAAGATCAAAGTTGGATTTGGCATAGAAGGATGGGACACACCAACTTTGACTTGATCTTATCAAAATCAACAATACACAGGTAGTAAGAGATACACCAAAAATCTCAAAACCTTTAAATACCATTTGCAATCATTGTGAACTTGGGAAGCAAACAACGACTAGCTTCAAATCAAAGGAGTATTCAACATCTAAACCATTGGAGCTCATCCATACAGACCTCTATGGACCAACCCATTCAAAGAGTATGCTAGGTGAAAGTTACTTTATGTTGTTAATTGATGATTACTCTAGATTTGCTTAGGCAACTTTTTTGAAATAAAAATATGAAGCCCTAAAGAAGTTTAAGATATGTAAAGCTTTAGTAGAAAATGAAACTAGATTAAAAATCAAATGTCTAAGATCAGACAGAGGTGGTGAATTCACCTCAAATGAATTTGAGAAATTTTGTGAAAAACATGGGATTATAAGACACTTTTTAATTGTAAGAACACCACAACAAAATGGAGTTATGGAGAGGAAAAATAGAATAGTACAAGAAATGGTACGAACCATGCTTAATGAGTCCAAGTTATCAGACTTGTTCTAGAGAGAAGCAATGCATACAAAAATTTATATTCTAAATTGAGCATAAATCAGAGTAAATCATAATAAGACTCCATATGAGCTTTGGAAAGGTAGACCTTGTTAGGGTTCAGGCAGATTGGAGTAATAAACATTAACAATTATATGTTGATTAAATAACCTAAATAACAATGAAGAATAACACAAAAGAGATCAACACAAAAATTTAATGTGGTTCACCCAATATGGGCTACATCCACAGAAACTCAACCACCCAATGATTTAATTATCCAGTGCAAAACGTATTACAATCTCATGAATTACACACAACGTAACTTACATCCCAGCCGCTTATAACAAGCTTTTTGGAAGCTTCCAAAATTAGGGTTTTACAAAGTCATTTTTCATTTGACGTGTCAATGGGAAAAGCTTGACGTGTTAACGGGAAAAAAATAATCAGGGGTTGCACCCTCGAACCCCCGCTATCAGGGGTTGCCATCCTCGAACCCCCACTCGAGGCCCGACCTAGCCCCGAACGCCGACGAGGATACATTATTAGTGTACAGTATTTGCATGATTAGTTGCCACATATCAACAAATCTGCCACAGTTAAGTACTTTAAAGTATTTGGTAGCAAGTTCTATATAAGTGGAGATGAAAATTTTTTAGACAAGTTTGAAACTAGATCCAATGAAGGGATATTTCTTGGCTATTCTTTAAGGATCAAATTTTTTAGATTCTACAATAAAATTAGGTTACACAAAATCATTGAAAGTAAATTTTTTTGTATAGATAATAACATGCATCGAGGAGAGATAATTCAAGAAGTTGATCATGAAGAAGAAGAAATTTGCAAAGAAGAAAAGGAGGAAGAATTTGAACATGAGAAATCTATGACACCAACAAAGGCACTTGAAACACCATCAAGATTTGTTCAAAAAATCATTCAGAAAACTTAGTTACTGGAGAGATGGATACAAAAATCCACACAAGGAGAATTTTTTTCGCCACACTAGAACATATGTCTTTACTTTCCAAAATTCAACCTAAAGATTTTATGGAAGCTAGCAAAGACACACATTGGGTAAGTGCCATGGAAGAAGAATTAAATCAAATATAGAAAAATAAAACTTGGGAGATTGTCCCAAGACCCAAGGATAAAAAATGTAATTGGTACCACATGGGTGCTCAGAAATAAGTTAAATGAAGATGGTCAAGTGGTAAATAATAAAGAAAGGTTGGTATGTAAAGTTTATGCTCAAGTAGAAGAAGTTGGCTTTGAAGAAAAATTTGCCCCAGTTGATTAGAGGTCATAAAGATGTTTCTAGCATTTGCTTGCCACAAAAATATCAAAGTTTACCAAATGGATGTTAAATCAACATTTTTGAATGGACATCTAGAAGAAGAGGTATATATTGATCAACCTGAATGATTTACCTTATCGATAGACAAGGAATATGTATGCAGACTCAAGAAATATCTGTATGGGTTAAAACAAGCCCCTGGGGCTTTGTACTCTAGATTGGACAAGTACTTACAAGAACAAGGGTTCAAAATAGGTGTTGTGGATAACAATCTATATTATAAAATTGAAAATGATGATCAATTGATTGTTGTAGTACGTAGAATGTGTCAAGACTTTTCTATGAAAATACAAAAAGAATTTGAAATGTCCATGCTAGGTGAATTGTCTTTCTTCCTAGGATTACAAGTCTCTCAATTTGATAAAGGAATTTTTATTTCATAGACTAATTATGCTAAAAAAATGTTGAAAAAGTTTAGAATGGAGATTGCAATCCTATGAGTACACCAATGGTCATAGGATGTAAATTGAGCAAAAATGTTGAATCTCCTAATACAAATCAAAATCTCTACAGATCAATGATCAAAAGTTTTATTTATATGACAACTTCAAGACCAGACATTATGTAGGTAGTTGGGATGGTAGCAAGGTTTCAGGTTGCTCCTAAAGAAACATATGTGCAGGTAGTGAAGAGGATATTCAAATACTTAAAAGGCACATTAGATTTTGGTCTATGATACCAAAGAGGTGAACACTTCACCTTAAAATCATATACATATGTTGATTGGGCTGGTAGTTTGGATGATAGAAAGAATACTAGTGGCAGTGCATTCCTTTTGGGGAACATTCTTGTTTCATGGTTTAATAAAAAATAATCTTTAGTCTCTCTATCCACTGTTGAATTGAAATACATAGCAATAACATCATGTTGTACCCAAGTTATTTGGATGGGATAAAATTTGAAGGATACCAAAGTAGAATACGATCACCTAATATCCATATTCTATGATAATACAAGTGCCATTAATATTTTCTAAGAATCCAGTGATGCACTCAAGGACTAGACACATTCCCATCAAATATCATTTTTTGAGGGAACAAATAGCAGATCATCAAGTAAAATTGGAATATGTTGCCACTAAAGAACATGTTGCGGATTTATTTACAAAGCCTCTTCCCAAAGAGACTTTTGAGTTTCTTAGGCAAAAGTTAGGGGTGATATCTCTCCTTTAATCATTACGGAGATCTACTTTTGAGGGGGAGCTCTTCATTGCACTATCTCATACCTCTATGTATGCCTTTTCCATTGATGTCAATTGGGAGAGATAAAGTAAGGGGGATAAATTCAAAAGGAGAGAATTATGTTGCCATCAATGACAAAGGGGTATATTGTTAGAATATTGTCATTGATGTCAAAGCAAATGAACAAACTAGTTGTCATTGATGTCAAAGGTGAATGGATGATTGGCAAGTTAGTTGCCATTGATGTCAAAGTGGAGAGACAATATTTTTGGATTACAATGACACATATACATATTTATGTGGTTGCCCAAGTTAGAGAAAATAAAAAGAATAAAAGTGCAACAATTCATATTTTCATTATAGTGCAATAATTAATATCAATGAGGGCAATCATATATTAATCAACCAATTCAAATTGTGTAAGACAAAAATTTAAGGGTATAGAAATTAATGAAGGAAAAAATTATAATTATGAATATGACGTAGAGAGGAAACCTCCCACCTCCAAGCATACTCAAATCTACATACTATTAGCACAACACATTATGCAATATAGAAAATTTAATACAATAGAACTCATATAAATTCATTTCATTTTCAACAATGAAAACAATTACACAAATCAACAAATTAAACTTATTACATTAGCCATCCACGACTTCTCACACATATTATCATTCTCACATTCCTCACTCTCAAATCTACAACACAAAAATTACTTCACAACTCTTCAAACTCTGTGCTAGACATTTTTGCTCTTGCAGGCATCAAAAATCCTCTTTTTCTTCAATATTTTTGCTTCTATTTGCTAAAAACTTGTTTCCTGGGCCATCTTTTCCATTATGGATCCTTTTTCTCTTACCAATTTGTATTTTAAATTTTTTCTCACTATTGTAACATCCCACCTTTTTTTTGGATGCCAGAGTAATGTTTTTCTCCTAAAAAATTGGCATACCAATCAATGCATTTTCCGTTACAAATTGTCATGGATTCCTTTTCTCAATTTGGCACCATACTCAATAACTATTCTTAATTGAATTTCAGTTATAAATTCATTAAGAATAAGTCCAATAATAAACTTCTAGAGGAGCATGACAATGAATATTAAAATTGATTTTATGCAAGTTACCATCGGGTGCCAATAATTGTTGTAAAATTTAACTTTTGCATAACTTTTTATTAGAAGATCATATTCACCTGAAAACTTTCCAAGATGCATATAATGTCATTTGAAACCTTTCCACTAAGCCATTTTTCTCTAGCTATTAAAAATATTGAAAATTAATTGTTTTCGTGGCCTGCTAGGATAAAATTTCTAATTTTAAATTCTCCCAATCCGTGAGGAATTTCGTCATGAAACCTTCACCACATTGTGTTAAATTTTTGTGAATATTTCTTTAAAATGATTTCAATCTAGATCTTACAGATTTTTAGGAACAATTATTTCTGTAAAACTGCCCTGTGGAGCCTTAAAATAATAATTTGGCAAAAACTTGAATCTTGCAATTTTGATTGAATATTTGAATTTCTATTTTGAGAGATGCCATGAACAACCAAAATAAGCCAAAATGAAATAAAAAAACTAAGAAATATTTTTGGGTGATGTTGATTGTCTATGGACCCAGATGCTCCTACATTAGACACGTCGGGTAAATTGAATTTTGCGAGTATAACTCACAAAATAGAGTTGCGTAGTAGGACTACCCTTCCAGATTGTAAACAACCTGCAACAAACTCCATCACTGAATCAAACTTGTATCCTTCTTTCTTCCATCGCTTCTTCCAGCATCTTCCTGGAACACTATGCATCCTTCTACAACATCTTCTCTCTTCCTTCACCCTTGTGAGACCAAACCCACCACAAACTGACCACCTCTGCCAAGAACAATCTTCATGTTCTTCTGCAATACCTCCATCCAAATCTACAATAACAAAATCTATTTGCACCTCCTTTGCATTCAACTCTTCAATTGCATACATCTCATTATCTTTGTCATAATAAGCACAATCATAAAACTTAACCATTACCTCAAGGATTTCTCTCTCTATTGTTGCTACAATATCTTCTTCTCCACCACCATCAATTGTTTCATCTTCTCCATCTACATCTTCTTTCATTATCCTTTCAACCTTCTCTTCCTTCACTTGCATATAGTAAGGTAAATCAACTGTTACCTCTTTCTCCTCTGCTACAACTTCTCCTTTTCCTGCAAACAAAAAAAATTCAACATGTTCATGGGACTTATCTTCTCCCAAATGTATCTCCTCTATCCCCTTATCACATTCATCAGTCACTTTCCCTTCAAAGAATATATCTATCTTCCTTATCTCCTTTTTGAGTAGGAGATCTTCATCTTCACCAAATTCTTCATCAAATATAGGATCTTTAGTTTCTGCTTCAGAAACTTCTTCCCACTCCTCTTCCTCTTCTTCCTCAGTGTCACATGCATGACACTCTACTTCATCCTTTTTCCTTCTTGCATTCAAAATATTGTTAGAATGATAAACAAAGTTACTATAACCTCTTATCCTTGCCCAATCTGCTTTCAAATCTTCCACCGCTTGCTTCAACTCCTCAAATTATCTCACCTTGTCCATCCTCAGTCTTTCCTTGAGTTCCTCAAGTCTAAGAACTGTCAAAATCCATCCAATAACAAAATTCCTTCTTCCCTTAGATATTTTAATCAACTTCTATAACTCACATAAACTATAAACTATATACCATCTACCCAACAGAGATCTGGAAGATGCACCTCTTAAAACTCCATTTACCCACACCCACAGTGGAGGAATTTCACACACCTTCTACCCAGATTATCCCTATCAGAGGAATACACTTGACTTATTACAAATTCATCACCTCAAATTCTCTGGACTCAACACACCTACAACAAAATATTAGAGCTCTCAAACAAACTTCTTCACTTCTCCAACCCACGGTCCTAGTGCAATCACTTTGCACACTCAAGAACTTCTCACTCTGATACCACTGACGCAGAGAGGAAACCTCCCACCTCTAAGCATACTCAAATCTACATACTCTCATCACAACGCATTATGCAATATAGCAAATCTAACACAATAAAACTCATATAAATTCATTTCATTTTCATCAATGAAAATAATTACATAAATCAACAAATTAAACTTATTACATTAGCCATCCACGACTTCTCACACACATTCTCATTCTCACATTCCTCACTCTCAAATCTGCAACACAAAAATTGCTTCACAACTCTTCAAATTCTGTGCTAGACGTTTTTCGTCTTGCAGGCATAAAAAATCCTCTTTTTCTTCAATATTTTACTTCTATTTGCTAAAAAATTGTTTCCTGGGCCATCTTCTCCATTATGGCTGCCTTTTTCTCTTACCAATTTGTATTTTAAAGCTTTTCTCACTATTGTAACATCCCACCTTTTTTTTGGACGTAAGAGTAATGTTTTTTTCCTAAAAAATGGAATACCAATCAATGCATTTTCCATTACAAATTGTCATGGATTCCTTTTCTCAATTTGGCACTATACTCAATAACTATTCTTAATTGAATTTCAGTTATAAATTCATTAAGAATAAGTCCAATAATAAACTTCTAGAGGATCATGACAATGAATATTAAAATTGATTTTATGGAAGTTACCATCAGGTGCCAATAATTGCCGTAAAATTTAATTTTTGCATAAATTTTTATTAGAAGCTCATATTCACCTGAAAACTTTCCAAGATGCATATAATGTCATTTTAAACCTTTCCACTAAGCCATTTTTCTCTAGCTCTTTAAAATCTTGAAAATTAATTGTTTTCGTGGCTTGTTAGGATAAAATTTCTGATTTTAAATTCTCCCGATCCGTGAGGAATTTCATCATGAAACCTTCACCACATGGTGTTAAATTTGTCCAATAATATTTATTGAAAAGGATTTCTATCCAGATCTTATAGATTTTGAGGAATAATTATTTCCATAAAACTAACCTGTGGAGCCTTAAAATAATAATTTGGCGAAAACTTGAATCTTGCAATTTTGACTGAATATTTGAATTTCTATTTTGAGAGATGCCATGAAGAGCCCAAATAAGCCAAAATGAAATAAAAAAAAATAACAAATATTTTTTTGGTGATGTTGATTGCCTGTGGACCTGAATGCTCCTGCATCAAAATATGCAGTGATGGTTAAGCAAGAAGAAAATGATATTAATACTCATCGAAGGCAAAGATTAGTGAAGAAAGCATGGATTAGTATACGCAATGATTATAAGAACATCAATCCAAGACAAGGGGAAACATTTGAAGTAGCTTTGTATGAAGGGTGATGTCAAGAAACCAATAGAAGGCAAATCGTACCACTAAACATATTCCAACCATAAGAAAGTTTATCAAAATTATAAAGTGGCAATGATCAAGAATAACAAAAGTTTATTAAAGTTAATTTAACTATAAAATTAATGATGTCCATGGTATCGATCAAGAATAAAAGAAAGTTTACTAACAAAAATGTTAGCGCTCATGCCTAAGAAAGGTTATTAACAAAAGGATGTTATTATTTGTAAAAGATCTCCCTTAGCCAAGATCGCCTCCATTAGAACAAGTCATCCCTCTTTGGAAGAGGTGTGAAGAGGTATAAAACAATGATGGTATGGGAGTTAGAAATGTAAGTAATCAAATGTAACATCATTCAGTAGAATAGATTTAATAAAAGCAACAGATTTATGATGAATAACAACAAAAAGATAGAATATA
Source organism: Sequoia sempervirens (assembly GCA_007258455.2). NCBI lineage: Eukaryota > Viridiplantae > Streptophyta > Pinopsida > Cupressales > Cupressaceae > Sequoia > Sequoia sempervirens. Next base: position 23,726 of record VDFB02036594.1, read on the forward strand.
TGTAGATTTGATAAGGAATACATGTAGATCTAAAAGGGGGTGTGTGAGAAATTTTATGGTAAATTTATAATAAGTTTTTATGAGATTGTAATCATTTTTATGGTAGATTTGTGATTAGCATTATATCAGATTGGAGAAGAAAATTATCTATATTGAGATTGGTGCCTCATATTATAGGGATTGGTGCCTCTAGTAGGTTGGTTCCTATAAATTGGAGAAATTATAGTTTCTTATGGGATGGTGCCTCTATTAGGTTGATGCCTACAAAATTTGTAGAAAGAAGAATAATAAAAGCAATATTTTTGCCATGGTTTTCTCTCGCAAGGGTTTCCATGTAAATTGTGTTGCTAATATTTGATTTTATATAAGTGTTAACTTTAATTAAATCTTGAGGTGATTAAATAAGTTTAAAAGGTAAAGGAATATTGTTATACTAATTCACCCCCTCTCAATATAACTGTGTGCTCATCATATCTTTTTCTTATGACATTCACCAACCCACTTTACAACTTAAATCCCTATATATACACTATCATATTCAAGGCTATCATTTGCCTCATATTAAACAAATGACATTAAACACTCAAAGACTCTCAATATTATAGTCTAATGAAATTGATTCACCAAGGACACTTGTATTTCTTGGGACTCACACTACATGGATAGTTTTTGGATGGTACCAATAAAAGCAACAAAAAATCCACCAATAAAACTCATATGAAAGGTGTGTAACATGTCATCAAAATCATCCAGTATTTAAGAAAATATACTATGATCTATAAATTGCAACAAAAAATAAAGCATACATCCTCCAACATTTTTTAAATCAATCTCACCGAGCTAATATCATCAACTCTCCCAATTTCTTCATATCATAAAGGATAGAGATCAAATATACCACATAATATTACTAAAACTAATACAATAAAATAATAGTAATGACCAAAAACAGAGTGGCCAAAATAGCTCCACACAAACCTCAACTCTAATTTCATATGAATTGAACCTCCAAAAAGAAACAATATAATACATAGAGAAAATTTGTGAACCATACCACATACCATGTCCTTTTGCCAACACCATCAATTTCTCCAATTGTGACAAGTAAGACCAAGCCACCTCCAAAATCCCAAATAAAAAATCATTCACAACATCCAAATGCTCAACCCCAAGATCATACTGTTGTCAATCAGATTGCACACGAATGCTTGAATGATTAAATTCAGCAATCTGTTGAAACATGGAACTATCTTTAGGCTGTGGGTATTCCTATGGCGAAGATAGACCTCCAGATTCTAGGCTGGTTCCTATATGATGGTCAATTTGGTACTTGAATAATTTATTTTGAGAAAAGGGTAAGAGGAATTGAACTAAAAACATGAACCAAAAATGAAAACTTCGGTGATGCACCTAATTAGAAAAACTAAACTATAATTTGACTCACAAAATGATTACTTAGTACTTTAATCTGCACAACCTGATTTGATAGTCTAGTCACTTGAATGTTTTAAACAGAGGCTTTGACTCAATACAATTTTGAGGGAAAACATTGTTTTCATGACTAAACCGATTAATCAATTACATGCACAGTGTATAACCAGTGAATTTAAACTAAACTGCATACAAATATTTATGAAGGAGATAGAAAATTAAAGGTTTTAAAAATGAAAACACAATAATTCTTTGATCAAATTCTACACAATAATGACGCCTGAAATCTAGAAGGAAAAACTTGAAAATGCTGGAAATCGAAGGAATCTTTTGCTAAATAACACAATTTGAACCTGTAAACCTGCTACTGTATTAATCTAAAAATGAAAGCTAAGTTACATGATAATTCACTTTGCAGAATGCAAAGGCTGAAAAACAAGAACTAGAGGAAAAAAAACTAACTTTTTCCAATATATACAATGAGATGCAACTCAAAAGTACATGAAGGTGAAACTAAAAGTCAATTTCAGTATAGAAAATGACAATTCCAAGGCAAATCCCGAGCAAAATAAAATATCTCCAAAAGAAGAGCTCAAAATCATACAAAAATGAGTGAACTCGGTCTCAAACTCGCAGTCACAATGTGTACAGCTGAACTACAACTCAAACTGAATTGGAAATCTGTAAAAAGTGTGTCCAAGCGTGCAAAAACTACCCCGTTCTTGTCAACTCGCCCATGATAACTGAAACTCCATCCTTGTATTATGCATGATCAATCTTCAGTTCATAATCTGATGTGAAACTGAAGTAAAGTGCAGAAAATCTTCATATTTTGCATGAATTTAGTCTTCAACCTGATATCAATTTTCAGTTGGCCCTCACTTACATCCTTTACATGGATTTGTTTGAAAAGGCAATCTTTTAATTAAATATTAAAGATAACCATTTGATGATTATTTTAATATTTAATATTTCTTTAATCCACCTTTTATACAACCTAATCTAAAACTAGGTTGCATAACATAATCCAAATTGCAATTGTAAAATATTCCATATATAATAGTTATAATCTTTATTATATATTTGCATTCATTTCTTGATTCATATTTTCTATCACAACATATAATCAATGACAAAATCAAATAAACAAACATCTAATCTCTCTTCAACAAATGCATACAATACTCATGGAATATGAAATACTTGGTATCAAAAGTTCCAAACATATATCAAAACAAAAGCTATAAGTCTATGGCTTAGAGGAGCCTACATCACTAAGTGTTAGTCCTCCTACGTAGATATCTAAGATAGGTCTTGGATGATGATGCAACATATAATCATCTTTAATATTTAATTGATATTTATTACTCCCCAAATCCATGCATAAGCAAAATATTCTAAATTCAAAGAATAACTTTGAAGTCAGCTTCAAAGACTCATGGGCCCTCAGCATCATTAGGTTTTTAATTTTAAAGTCATAACTATGGGGAATAATTTTGAAATGAAATGATTTTAATCATGCAAAAACACAAGTCAAAATTCTCCCATTCGAATTAGGGCATGATTCAAAATACTCAAACCCTAGCTACTTTCTTCATTCCTCATTTTGCACTCTTTGGAGATACTTTGTTGCTGTGCCGCCAATGGTTAGGGTTTTCAAGCTTGAGATGCCACATTTTCATGCTATTTCTGACGGATTTTTAAGGATAATCTATAGGAAAATACCTAGTAAGTGTTTCTCTGTGAAAAATATGATATATCAAACTCCATTCTGTAAATATTCTATTAGGCTTTCAGCCATGGCTGTAAGTAATGTTCTGATTTATTGTTTTAAAATTTGTTGTTGTCTTTTTACTTGGGGCCACCATTATTGAGCCTGGTTTGAGCTCTTACATTGTGGGAGAGTGGATTTCCTATGAGAAAAAAAAGAAGGTAAGCTGAAGCTTTATTTGAATCTCTTTCATTTTACTTATTCCTGAGTGCTTCTTGGAAAGGCTTGAATCTCTTCATCTGGGTATTCATTTTTCCTTGAATTTTTGAGAAGCATTTGTTTGTCACGGGGTTTCTTGCTGAATGCTTTTGAAAGGAAAACACAAACCATACATTTGATCTTTTGATTGTAATATTTTGTAACTGCCATGGACGCCTCTATCTACTCTTGTAAAATGAGGGAACTCCCCTGTATTTTTTAATGTTTTACGGCTGTCTCTGTTACTACAGGCAGTCCATTATGAATATTTTTTGAAATTTTTGTGCTACGCTTGGCCACTTTAGTACTTCCAGCGAACAAACAAAGAGGACCTTGTATCATTATGTAAAGGGTTTCATTCCAAGCCACGAGCTTCAATGTATTTAACCTGTGTATTTCTCTCCTTGATAAGCTCGACTGAAGCTCACTTAAAGCAAATAATGAATATCTTCCTTTCTATGGAAGAAATAAAAGAAACACTGTATGCTTTCCAGTACAAGTCGTCATTGCATAATTTATGGATATTTTCTTTGTCAATTGGAGGGCTTGGCTTTATGATACCTTAAATTTCTCATGCCTATCTTGTTCTCTGTATAGAGACACCTCTTTGTAGACTTTGCAATCTTTGTAGTGCTCCTTGCATTTGCTATAGAAAGCTCCTTGATGACTAAAAACTTAAAAAAAAACAAGGGTACCACAGTGAATAGATTGTATCAAAATTAAAGACTAACATTACACTGTGAGGCACTGTGCAGTCACAAAGACTCCTTTCAAGGTCACCATATAGTTGTTAGCCACCATTCAAATAGGCTACTAGCTTACAGATTTTACTGTCACTATGAGCATACTCATGACATATCCTAGTTTATAATTGAACTCATTGGATGCAGGCATAACACTGATCTCTTTATCATTTATTGATTCCTGTCGTTGCTTAATTGATTGCTCTATTTATGCTTGACTGTTCACTAGCTTGCTTTGAAATTGGAGTATACATCATGCACTATAAACATTGTCTATCTCTCTTTGGGACCTTTAAATTTGTCCCTACATTATTTGTTGATCTTTCATGCATAAAATGGCATTGTCCCTTCCATTGCTTAATCATTGCTTCTTTAATGACTGCAATCCATTATGCTTGGTTAGCTTATACTAGATTCAATATGTATCTTTAGTTACTTTCAAGACATAATGGTTTTCATCAATGCATTTGTTGTCCTATGTATTTTTAGCATTCAAAACATGACTGCCCCTTGGTGATTATGGGCACTGTACCTTCATAGTTGTTGGGCTCAACCCTTATGGGAGCCACATTTTTCCCCACAACTATAATGTTGAATTATGATGAAATATGTACCTATTCCTACACACTTAAACAAACATGTTATTAAAATACTACACTAGGTTGTACTAGATTAATTTCCTCTACTTGCAAAGGATGAATGGTTGTAAAATTTATGATTTCATACCTTGGAAATTCTTCCTCTTGAAACTGATCTGAAATGGAAGAAGTTGTTTGGATATCATGCTTTTGAGCAATCAAAGACTTGATCTACTTCTCCTTCACAACTAACTCCCTTCTGAGCTTTTCTTCAAACTGTCTCCTCTGCGTCAATAATTCTTGCTCATAAAGATAGGCTTGATAGGCCATCTCTTCTTGTTGTTGATCGTACTCTTGTTGCCTCCTGATCTCTTCTATCTGCTTTGTGAATTCTAACAATATGTCCTTAACATTATTCATGTTATTCTTCATATCATCAACCTCTTGGAGCTTATTATGGACATATGAATATTGATCTGAAGGCTGAGCAGGGGTGGGTGGGAGGTAAGCATGTTGAGCATGCTTTTATGGTGATGTTGCATGGCTGTTTGGGATAAAAACAATAGCATGATTGGCCTAAAATGGTTGATAGGGTGACTAGTTGACATGATTTTCATAGTAAGGAGGTGGGTATACATGTTGACTATGAGTAAAGATGTTGGTTTCTCACAATCAACATGTATACCCACCCCCTTACTATGAAAATCTTGTCAACCAGTCACCCTATCAACCATTTCAGGCCAATCATGTTTTTATCCCAGACATCCATGCAACAACACCATATCAACTTGCTCAACATGCTTACCTCCCACCCACCCCTGCTCAACCTTCAGATCAATATTCATATGTCCACAATCAGCTCCAAGAGGTTGATGATATGAAGAATAACATGAATAAAGTTAAGGACATATTGTTAGAATTCACAAAGCAGATAGAAGATATTAGGAGGCAGCAGGAGTATGATTAGCAACAAGAAGAGATAGCCTATCAAGCCTATCTCTATGAGCAAGAATTACTGACGTAGAGGAGACAGTTTGAAGAAAAGCTTAGAAGGTAGTTAGTTGTGCAGGAGAAGCAGATCAAGTCTTTTCTTGCTCAAAAGCATGATATCCAAAGAACTTATTCCATTTTAGATCAGTTTCAAGAGGAAGAATTTCCAAGGTATGAAATCCTAAATTTTACAACCATTCATCCTTCACAAGTAGAGGAAATTAATCTAGTACAACCTAGTGTAGTTACAGAGTAGCCCATTGATAAGGACACTTTACTCCTCATGGAGAAGGTTAGAAATGTAAACCTATTGCGTTTAGCTTTGGAGGTTTACCAATTAGAGTAGCAAAAGAATGAACAGAAGGAGTAGGAAGTTGTGCTACTTGTACTGTGTCCCCAACTCAAAATTACCATATTACATGCGAAGAGGATATTGGTTCAAACTTACTGCTGAACCGCTTGGATTTTGACTCATTTGAAAAAATTTCTAATGTTGTTTATAACATGGATGAAAACATAGTACAAGAATTACTAGTCAAAAATCTTCACTTACAGGATGCCCAAGTTTCATTGGAAAAGTAACCACATAAAGAAGAACAATTGGTTTATTTGTTTGATCAATTACTTGGTTTTATTGAGCAAGCTGACGAGAGCATGCAGGTACCTGATTTACCATTTGATTTGGAACAACCAAAGATTTTTTTTGACTTGTTCAATGAGATTCCCCAATTTGTTGGTGATAATGAGGATATCACATGCATGATAGCACCTATGCCTGGTATGCAACAACTAAATGAAAAAACTCATTTGGATTTAATGCAAAATTATGAGTTAGATGAGAACATGTTTTTAGACATCATAGAGGTTTTTTGTTCTAACATAGATGATAAACTAGTATTATATGAGCCAACAACATGTGATCAACCCATTCAGGTTAGGGAGGCTATTGAGAAAGTTGTAGAATATAATGCCTTGCAGCCTATGAACTTATTTGATGAGATGCCCCACTTTGTTGAGGAAGAGTTGTATTCTATCATGAACAAAGAACATAAGGAACAACAGTTTGAAGACTTGTTTTTAGTAATTCAACAAGGATATCAGCTCCTTAGTCAAGAAGATCTGACCATTGAAAACATTAATGGTTTCTTTTCAGAGACTATTATACATGATGCAAAGGAACATGATTCCCTTTTCGTTGAAGAGCTGAAAGAAAGAATAGTTGATCCTCCTACAAACAATAATAAACAAATCTTTCAAGGAGATCAGACTGTAGCAGCCAATCAACAATCTGCATATTACTCCAAACAACATATTTTCAAGGAAAAGATGAAGTCTTCAAAAATCAACAAAAGGACAACTTAGCATCATTTAATGTTCTTGAAAATCATGAACAATGGACTGAGAAAGTAGTACATGAGCATGAGGTTGAAAGTTATAAGTTGAGTGTCTCGACAAGGGGATTACCTATCAGACACCTGGCACACTTGGCAGAAAATCAAGAGGAGTTACCATTTGAATTACCTACTTGGGAGCACGAGATTGAGCATCAAAAGTCATCAATGCAGGTTGCTTACCACATTCAAAATAGTTGCATGCACCTCTTGTCTAACACAGAAAAGGAGGTGGTTTTTATGATTGAAGATGTGTTTAATCTATGCACTCAACATTTATTTTTCCTCCATCACTGTTGGACGATTTGCAAGTAGGATTTGAAGCATCCTTTGTTGTTAAGAAAAGGCAACTATTTCTCACAACCTGTGAATGGTCATGTCTGAGCACTAACACTGTTAGTCAGTGTAGGTAGGGTAGAGTTTTAGTTATGCTTTCAATAAGTACCGTATGGCACGTTTTCATTCTAGTATTGTTTTGCTTTCAATAAGGTGTAGTTACTGCACATTGGTTTTCAAGCTCTGTCTTAAACAAAGTTGCAGTAGTTTCTTTCAGTTTGTGGTTTGAGCTAAGTTACAAAGGTTTTCAGAAGTTTGAAGAGAAGAGAAAAAATCCATGCCCAATGGATATACAGGGCAATTGGTCTATGATGTTTAGCAGGAAAACACTCCGCAGAGGTCGCCAAATTGTTACCTATTTTTAGCTACAACTCAAAACAGGTGGAGTTGAATTGAATTCATCACAGAAAGGTGCAAAATTTCTCCTAAAAGTATTCATTGAATTTCAAATTTTGTTTATGCAAATGTTTGTAATAGAAGAACTCATAGATTTGCATAAAAGAATGTTGTTTTTATTCATATTGGAAAGACTGAAGTCCCGCACAAGCTGCGGGAGTAGCTAATTTGATTTTTGTGTAATCAAATGATGAATACAAAAAAAAGAATGTAAACTATACAACTAAAAGTAACATGAGCATAAGATACAAGGTGATTCGTCATTGCCTGGAATGACGAATTGTCTTTACGTTGAAGTATTCAGTTGTTGTGTTGTGTTTTTGAATTGATCCAACTCCAGGCTCCAAAAGCATCTGCAAGTATGATAAAAAGTGGTATTAGAGATGGTCTCTAAGCAATGAAAAATCATATCCTATCCTATGCCTACATTGCCAACAGGAATATAGTCTACATCTTTTCAGGCATATATCAGATGATTAAGCAATCAAATTGATATGATCAAAAGGAATAGAACTCAATGAAGCTTTCGGCTTCATTTATTTTACTAACATGTTTGTTTAAGTGTGCAGGAACAGGTACATATTTCATCATAATTCAGCATTATAGTTGTGGGGAAAAATGTGGCTCCCATAAGGGTTGAACCCAACAACTATGAAGGTACAGTGCCCATAATCATCAAGGGGTAGTCATGTTTTGAATGCTAAAAATACATAGGACAGAAAATGCATTGATGACAAAATGCATTGATGAAAATCATTATGTCTTGAAAGTAACTGAAGATACATATTGAATCCAGTATAAGCTCACCAAGCATAATGGATTGCAGTCATTAAAGAAGCAATGATTAAGCACTGGAAGGGACAATGCCATTTTATGCATGAAAGATCAACAAATAATATAGGGACAAATTTAAAGGTGCCAAAGAGAAATATAATTTTTTTATAGTGCATGATGTATACTCCAGTTTAGAAGCAAGATAGTGAACAGTCAAGCATAAATAGAGCAATCAATTAAGCAACGACAGGAATCAATAAATGATAAAGAGATCAGTGTTATGCCTACATCCAATGAGTTCAATTATAAATTAGGATATGTCATGAGTATGCTCACAGTGACAGTAAAATTTGTAAGGTAGTAGCCTATTTGAATGGTGGCTAACAACTATATGGTGACCTTGAAATGAGTCTTCGTGACTGCACAGTGCCTCACAGTGTAATGTTAGTCTTTAATTTTGATACAATCTATTCACTGTGGTACCCTTGTTTTTTTTTAAGTTTTCAGACATCAAGGAGCTTTCTATAGCAAATGCAAGGAGCACTACAAAGATTGCAAAGTCTACAAAGAGGTGTCTCTATACAGAGATCAAGATAGGCATGAGAAATTTAAGGTATCATAAAGCTAAGCCCTCCAATTGACAAAGAAAATACCCATAAATTATGCAATGACGACTTGTACTGGAAAGCATACAGTGTTTCTTTTATTCCTTCCATAGAAAGGAAGATGTTCATTATCTGCTTTAAGTGAGCTTCAGTCGAGCTTATCAAGGAGAGAAATACACAGGTTAAATACATTGAAGCTCGTGGCTTGGAATGAAACCATTTACATAATGATACAAGGTCCTCTTTGTTTGTTCGTTGGAAATACTAAAGTGGCCAAGCGTAGCACAAAACTTTCAAAAAATATTCATAATGGACTACCTGTAGTAACAGAGACAGCCGTAAAACATTAAAAAATATAGGGGAGTTCCCTCATTTTACAAGAGTAGATAGAGGCGTCCATGGAAGTTACAAAATACTACAATCAAAAGATCAAATGTATGGTCTATGTTTTCCTTTCAAAAGCATTTAGCAAGAAACCCCATGACAGACAAATGCTTCTCAAAAAGTCAAGGAAAAATGAATACCTAGATGAAGAGATTCAAACCTTTCCGAGAAGCACTCAGGAATAAGTGAAATGAAAGAGATTCGAATAAAGCTTCAAATTACCTTTTTTTATCATAGGAAATCCACTCTCCCACAATGCAAGAGCTCGAACCAGGCTCAATAATGGTGGCCCCAAGTAAAAAGACAGCTTGACATATTTTAAAACAATAAATCAGAACATTACTTACAGCCACGGTTGAAAGCCTAATAGAATGTTTACAGAATGGAGTTCGATATATCATATTTTTCACAGAGATACACTTACTAGGTATTTTCCTACAGATTATCCTTAAAAATCCATCAAAAACAACATGAAAATGTGGCATCTCAAGCTTGAAAACCCTAACCATTGGCAGCATAGCAACAGAGTATCTCCAAAGAGTGCAAAATGAGGAATGAAGAAAGCATCTAGGGTTTGAGTATTTGGACTCATGCCCTAATTCGAATGGGAGAATTTTGACTTGTGTTTTTGCATGATTAAAATCATTTCATTTCAAAATTATTCCTCATAGTTATGACTTTAAAATAAAAAACCTAATGATGTTGAGGGCCCGTGAGTCTTTGAAGCTAACTTCAAAGTTATTCTTTGAATTTAGAATATTTTGCTTATGCATGGATTTGGGGAGTAATAAATATCAATTAAATATTAAAGATGATTATATGATTACTTTAATATTTAACATATAATAAAAAGTGGATTAAACAAATATTAAATAATAAAATAATCATCAAATGGTTATCTTTAATATTTAATTAAAAGATTGTCTTTTCAAACAAATCCATGTAAAGGATGTAAGTGAGGGCCAACTGAAGATTGATATTAGGTTGAAGACTGAATTCATGCAAAATATGGAGATTTTTGGCACTTTACTTCAGTTTCACATCAGATTATGAACTGAAGATTGATCATGCATAATACAAGGATGGATTTTCAGTTATCATGGGCGAGTTGACAAGAACGAGGCAGTTTTAGCATGCTTGGACACACTTTTTACAGATTTCCAGTTCAATTTGAGTTGTAGTTCAGTTGTACACATTGTGACTGCGAGTTTGAGTCCGAGTTCACTCATTTTTGCATGAGTTTGAGCTCTTCTTTTGGAGATATTTTATTTTGCTCAGGATTTTCCTTGGAATTGTCATTTTCTATACTAAAATTGACTTTCAGTTTCACCTTCATGCACTTTGGAGTTGCATCTCATTGTATATATTAGAAAAAGTTAGTCTTTTTCCTCTAGTTCTTGTTTTTTAGCCTTTGCATTCTGCAAAGTGAATTATCATGTAACTCAGCTTTCATTTTCAGATTAATACAGCAGCAGGTTTACTGGTTCAAATTGTGTTATTTAGCAGAAGATTCCTTTGATTTCCAACATTTTCAAGTTTTTCCTTCTAGATTTCAGGTGTCATTATTGTGTAGGATTTGATCGAAGAATTATTGTGTTTTCAGTTTTGAAACCTTTAATTTTTTTGTCTCCTTCATAAATATCTATATGTAGTTTAGTTTAAATTCACTAGTTATACACTGTGCATGTAATTGATTAATCGGTTCAGTCGTGAAAACAATGTTTTCCCTCAAAATTGTATTGAGTCAAAGCCTTTGTTTAAAACATTCAAGTGACTAGACTATCAAATCAGGTTGTACAAATTAAAGTACTGAGTAATCATTTTGTGAGTCAAATTGCAATTTAGTTTTTCTAATTAGGTGCATCATCGAAGTTTTCATTTTTGGTTCATGTTTTTAGTTCAATTCCTCTTAACCTTTTCTCAGAATAAATTATTCAAGTACCAAATTGACCATCATATAGGAACCAGCCTAGAATTTGGAGGTCTATCTTCGCCATAGGAATACCCATAGCCTGAAGATAGTTCCCATGTTTCAACAGATTCTTGAATTTAATCATTCAAGCATTTGGGTACAATCTGATTGACAACACATACATAACAATAATAAATCATCAAGGGCGTAATCTTCTTAACTAAAGGAAGAACAAACTAACAATAATTCTTACCACTAGGAAGTATTCCCAAAATTATCCTTTACACTCCTTAAAAAATGTTCTACCTAAACAAAATCATGCACATGAGAAGAGAAAAGAAAAAAATCACATCATTTACTCCTTAAAGAAGCCCTCTAAAATGAACAACAATAGCTCAAGACTCATTTTCATGAAAACATAACTCACAAAAATTAAAATAAATCTAAGTAACTAAGTGGTAAATACCTATAAGAACGATTCTCTAGAAATTAGTTTGAGGATGGAGTTTTTTTCCTCCTAAGATGTATCAAGGCACATTGACTCTCTACATGAATAATCTCCTCATCATGTCCATGTTGACATAACATCCAACTCAAGGTGAGGGCTCCTTAGTATTTTTGTTGAAGTCTCATCAAAGAATCATGTTCCAACACTCAACCTCCAAAAACAAGATATCTCCTACATCACCCAAATATGATAAGGAGCATCCATTGCACAACCAATCATATCATGATAAGCTCTAACTACAAAACTATAATCTCCATAAGTATCCAAGCAAAATGATAATGACACATAACTATAAAATTGTCACAAACCACTATCAAAGATCTCTCTACATGATCAATATAAAATATAGGAACTCTCCATGACATAATGATATTTATATCCCTCATAGAAGATCATTTACCTCTAATGGACATATCTAATCCCAAGAGCAACCATATCATGTCAAGATTGTAAAAATAAGGATCTAGGGTCCTACATGCCACAATATCTCATCACCATTAAATTTCCCACTACAAGTGATCCAAATCTATCCACGACATCATGATGAATATTTTCTAATCATAGATCACCCATGGCCCTCACATAATTAAAAAACTCAACTATAACATTGTGATATCTAAAAGAAGATAATTTCTATAAGTTCCAAGAAGATAGGATTATCAATGACCCAAAAGTACTCTTATAGGAATATTGCAAACATCCCAAAGTATTGAAGCATGTACTCCATCCATCCATCTGAGTATCTCATTGTTGCATAATGATAATGCATCATGATGGATGAAGGGCCAACAAACTATAATCGACATCTCTATTGCATCTAAATAGTATACAACAAAACCTTGTTGCAACAAGATTTATGGGAATAGTTAGCTCCCACATATGAGCATTTGGAAAAACATGCAAGCATAGACAACCCAAAAAAATCATAAACATGGAATCTACATGTGAAAGAAAGCATGGATAAGGCTCAATTAAAACCAAAGAAACCATAAAACTCATCAATCTCAAAATAGTTCAACAAGAAATTATCATTTGCATCAATAAAAAGAAAAATAAAGACAATAAAAGATAATAATTTAGATTTTTCATGACACTTACATTATATCCAAAACTTGAATCCAAAATACTAAAAATACATAGCTAGAGAAAAACATAGTTTAAGAACCCAGTAAGAAGCATTAAACAAATGTTGAGTGATATGAGTGAAAAATAGCACCTCCACATAAAGAAAGTGATAAAGGCCTCTTAAAACCATACATGAAACACTCATACAAATTTTCAACTATTTTACATTTAGAAATAAACCACAAAAATCACAATCTAAAAATAGTCTCCTTGAAAATCCTAAAAAACATGCATACAAATTTGAATCTGCTTATCATTCTAAAGACCCACAAATATAAAAACAACAAAATTGTTAAATTATAATAATAGAATATCACAAAAGAGAAACCATGGATCTTAAACAAAAAAATATATAAAATTCATGGATCCAAACAACATGAATTTGAAACATCCAAGTACAATCATCCAACAAGATAAGGGGGCTATCTAAGAACTCTAGGACTCCAAACAAGCCAACTCCATATCCTCCACCATGTATATGAAAAATGAGGAACAAGGTTGTGTAATGCACTTATAGGTCACCAAAAGACCAAATCCATAGTTTGCATGCATGTGAGTGCTAATCATATATTTTTTACAACATCGAGGTCTAAAATCATGCACCAAAATACAAGTGCAACAAATTGTAGTCAAGAAAACCAATAGTTTTCTATGTGACAAAGCAGCCAAATTTAGGCACCCAGCATAAACACTTTATTGCACATGACCACAAGATAAAAATCATAACCAACATGCTAGAGAGTGGTTCCATATTGTTAAATAGGAGCTTTAGGTCAAAACCATGTGTAACATGCAACCACATGACCAACTCAAAAATGCTCCACCTTCTCCATATTACAAGTGCCTACTAAGCTATTTTTTGAAAAACATGATCAACTACAAGAATCCCACTCAAAAAATGACTAATATCATAAGGAAAAATCCTCTTATAACTGAATTTTTTTTTTGCAAAAGCATTCATTGACATGCAAATGCATGCAACACATATGCAAGAATAAATAAATAACATGAAAATACAAGCAAGTCACATGTAAACACATACAATCCAAAAAACTAATTTAGTTGTGATAGAAAATGTTAGAAAAATACCAAGCATGAACCTCTATTACTATAAAATTTAGTAAACAAAATTTTAATACAAGTGCAACCAAACTATACCTATAAAGTGGAAATAGGACACATATTTATTTGGACGATATTAACTCAATGATGAGAGATATGTAGATATCAAATTTACAAAAAAAATAGTAGCATAAAAACATGTAAATTGACACTTATAAATCAAGAATGAGAGAAGAATAAAAGAAACATAAACATAAGTGAAAAAAGATTGATATACTTGGGGAAACCCTGTAGGATTAAAAACAAACCCTCCAAAGCATTGAATCAATGCATTACTCAACAATAAAAATAGCTACAATACCCTTACATGATTTGAACCTTAACATATAGATCAACACCATAATCCTTTGGAGGAAATATGACAATATAACCTAGGAATGAAAACTCCTCAATGCTTCCATATCAAGTCCTCAATATATAGACTTAAGGAGGCTTAGAAAAACACTAAAAGACATTATTAAGGACCCCCCGCAACTTTTGCATGCTCCCCTGCGCCACCCCCCCAGCCTTTGAGGCCAAGGATGCATGTCGCTCCTTTTCACTGCATGTCATCGTTCCTTCTTGGATCATTTAGATCACAATTTTTTGTGTGTGGGGAAGGGTTTATCTTGTTCATCTGGGGGTGGGAACTTTTCAGTTCAAACCATTGCTTGGTCTGCTTCTCCTTAGCTAGTTTGCAAGTGTTGCAGCGTTCGTTTGGTGTTGTTTCTTTAGGGAATGTGGTGTGTCGACTTCTACATTCTGGTGGCTTCACACCTTTTCCTGGGGCCCATTTGTTTCCTGTGCTACCACAGACAGTGGTGTGGGTGGCTTCCTTTTTGCTTTTGCATGTGTGGGGTGGTGAACGTGTTTGTTCGCTGCGGTAGGAGATGGCTCTCGCAGCTTCACTAACAGTTCCTGCAACGACTCCTAGTTTTTTCAAATGGTTATGTGTTTCACCTCCCTGCAAAATACCTAGGCCATTTGCTCCGAAGGTGAAGACTCAAACCATAATGCACGAAAAGGAGGACTCAAATGATCCTACGCTAGGGCTTCATGCTGCTTTCACAGAAGATGGTTCCAAAGGGTTATCTCCTGTACAAACAGTTGGGTTTGACAAAGTTTTATCAAATGATCTGGTTGGTGGTTTGATTCCTTCACTGCCCTCATGGAGACATCCTTCAACAGGTCCAATTGGTATTTCTTCTGCCTCAATTGCTTCAACGAGCTCTAGCATAAGCCTACGACCGTTGTGGAAATCTCTCCCCTCATCAGTGGTTACTAAATCTGATGCATTGTAGGGAAAACCAAATTCTTCACAACGTTCTTCCACACGAAATACAGGGACAGATACATCTAATGAAAAAAGTTTCCTAAATTCTGGGGTTTCTAGCCTAAGTTCTTATGGCTCTTTCAAATTGCCTGAGATGAGTTGAGTCTCCATTGAAAGTTTTGTTGTTGTTGTTGAATCAAAGGTATGTGCAAATATTCAACTGCCTCCTATATCATTTGTTTCTACTTTGAGAGGTCACATGAGTCTGGGATGTAAAGCCCTCAAATGTGCAGAAGCATCCCCTGTCCTAGAGTTTGGGGAGGAAGTGCTGCAAGGAGAGAAACATTTTTCTTCTTAAGCCTTGATTTGTCGTTTTCACCAATTTTGGCCATCTACTTCAGATTTGAATAAATGGATAAAAGAAAATTGGCACCCCTTTCTGCAAAAGGCTCCAAAAAATTTTCTCACTGCTCATGGTTTTTTATCGTTGCTTTTGATTCCACCAAAGATAGGGATTCCATCTTATTTGGCCACCATTGGTCTTGGAAGCAACTCTATCTTTTTCTCAAACCTTGGCACCCAACCTTCAACCCTTCTTCTGAGTCCTTCAACATTATACCGGTTTGGGTTCAGCTTCCTAATCTTCCACTTCATTTTTGGCTCCAGTCTTGCTTCAAATCTATTGGAAATTCTTTAGGCTCTTTTTTGGTTGTAGACAAAAAAAACTACAGAATTTTCCCACACTACTTTTGCTCGAATCTTAGTACATTTGGATATCTCCAAGGACCTACCTACCAATATAATTCTAAAAGTTGTTGGTCGTTCCTGGAATCAATTATTGGACTATGAAGGTCTTCCCTTTCGATACAAGAGATGCTTTGAAACAGTTCATGTGGTTGTAGCATGTCACATTAAAGATAAATCAGTTAAAAAACAACCATCATGGTTAAAATATGTCATTTCAAAGCCTTATTTTCTTGGGTAGAAACCAACCGATTCTTCTGCTTCATCACCGGTTCTTTCAGCATCAAAGCCTCTTCCAACAAAATTGGATGAGAAGGATGTCACCTCTCAACAACAACAAAAAAATTCACTTCCATTGGAGCCAAAATTTGGTGTGAAGTTTAACACTCTTCTACAAGGTCAACAATCAAATAAGCTTGGGAATCAAAAGAAACATTCAGAGGATTGTGATCGGGACATTTCATCAAGTAAATCTTCAGTTCCAGAGAAGGTTTCTATGGACAATCATTGGACTCTTGTGCAGAAAAGAAAGGAATCTTACTCCAAATTGTCTGCTTTTTGCTCCCCTGTTCACATTGAAGGGGATTAGTTTGGGTCCCATTATCGGGATGTTTTTGTAAAATTTTATGTATTTTTTTGAGCTACAACCACAGGTTTTCTTCCTGGTTCTTTCCTGTCGGTATGCTCTTTCGAACCAGGTTTTGTTACTTACTATTTATCTATATTTATAATATTATAGTGGCTAGCCACTTTTGCTATAAAAATAAATAAATAATAAATTTCATGACACACACTCTAGTTTGGACTTATTATATTTATAAAGAGATTCGCCATTAACATGTCATAACATGTGCCTTAATTGAGTCAAGATTCCTACCACTTTGTAACTCCCTATAACCATTCTCTTACATGCATCATAGAATCTCTTACACACTTATAATGTCATAGATGATCTTACACATCTTACATGAAATAATAATCTTATATATTCTTAAATGCATATCAAGGAATACACATGGAATACTAGCCAAGTCATAAGTGGGACACCCTTTTAAACGAGGGCACAAAAAATATTATAAATTAATAAATAAAACTTAATTTGAACATTAGGATTTGCAAGGTGCATGACACACCTAATCCCAACAATTCAAAAGTGGCAATTGTACTCACACTAGATATTAGGTGTCAAAATTAAATTGTGCTAGGGGTTCTTTGATTGATTGAATATGGGGGTAATCTTATGGTGGTTGATTTCTTTTATTTCTTTTTGATTTTTGTTCTTGCAATGGATAAAATCGAAGTTGTTAACTCCATACAACTATTTTACATGGAAAAGATTAGTATGAAATTATCTAAGGTGAAATGGTTGTAGTGTGTGTTGGTGTAAATTTTACACTTATTTATTAAACTTATTTAGTATATTAGGAATATTAATAATTCTCTCCTAGGTATCTAATAATGACATGTTTACACTTTGAATTTAGACACACAAGTGCTATTATTGCCTCTTCGATTGTTAATTGATGATATTAGGTGGCACCTCTATTTAGTCAATGCCACCTTTGTCTTAGACTAAGTTAAAACACGTCTTATTTGGGAGTGAATGAGAATTAAAATTATATCTCTTGAACATTTCATCTTCTTGATTCATGCATATGAGAGGTTTATATATTTGTAATTTACTCTTTGTAATTATGATCTATAATATCAAATAGAATATCTTTATTCATTTTTCTAGTTTTGTAATTTTCTCATAAGCATCAGGTCCTAATTACAATTATTGTTTATGAAAAATTCTAACATGGTTTTAGAGCCATGATTTCATAGAGTTGGTCCTTTTCTAAATAATGGGGCAAGTAGATCTTAGTATTTGACATATTGGGTGAACAGTGGATCCATTATGAGCTTACCATTATGTCTAAATAGTCAAATTTTCTAGGATCCATTTTATTTTGTCTAAATTGGGTAACTTGAAGTTTCCCAACTTTGGGAGGGTTTGATTTAGTTTTTTATAGACTTTTTTTTACAAGAAGTGAATTGCTAAAAATGTACTACATGTAATGTCCCTTTTTTTTTAATATAATTTTATGAATATTAGGTTTATTCCTTGTTGCGTAGGGTTTTTAGTGATCCATTTTATTTGTTTTCACTACTTTTCAATAATTCCCTTTCCAATATGCACTTTCACCCAACTCCAATTTTTCTTTGTTGTCCATTGAAGTTTCAGTCTTACGTATTATGTCACACTTTCCATCCATCCTCCACTATTTTCCTTGTGTTGTTATATTTTTAGAATTGTCCATCTTGGCATGCATGTAGCTCAACCTCTAACACTCAATTGGTGGTATGAGTCTTGTTAGTATCCTTCATTCCCAAACTCTGATATTCTCACCTTTGTTCTATTTGACCCCAACAAGTGCCATAATTTTATTGATGGTCTATTTTGGCACCATAAGTTATACAAGCTAGGTTTACTATCCAAGAATATTATTTAAAATTTAATGGTGTGGATTCAAATTTACTTGTGGTATTAGAGAATTAAAATGACATTTCTTTCAATTAATGAAATGGTTAAAATATGGGTCAGCATTTGTAAGATTTGATATCAACCATTGTTTTGGATGACATAAATAGGAATGCATCCATTTAGTTAGGATCATTTGTCAATTTCTATATACAAAAAACTATTGGAAATTGTTTTGAGCACTTGTGTTCAAGCATATGGATATAAGGATGAGAACTTGTAGATCTATCTAAGGTTAGAGGATGAAATCCCTCTAATTCAAAAATTTATAGGATGTCGTGACTTTGGATGGAGGATGATCTAACTTAGAGATCACATTGGAGCTTCATTTGGTTGTAGATTAGTTAGAATGCATGGGATTCAAATTGATGTCTATCATGAATATGCACGTGATAAATAATTGTTATTCATTGTTGTAATTATTTATTATTGTCAAACATTTGAATGCACTCAAAATATATTGTAATAAGGAAAGGATTGGAAATTACATCTATTATTTTTGGGGTTACTATTTAGAATGAAAGGGTAATAATGTGATGTAAATAATGATTAAATATAAGTTAAATAATAAAATACAGTATTGTTTGTTCCAAATATTTAACATTTGAAAAGGATTTAAAATTAGTTTAATGTCAAACTTGCATAATTATTTTTTATCATGACATTATAGTGGCATCAAATTTGATCATTCAAACCTATGTTTTGGGGAGATTAATATTTTTTATGTAGAGCTTTATATAGTTTAGTGACAAAGCAACTAGATATCATTAGAGGGAAATTAAAAAGCAAAGCCATTTTTTAGAGCATCCAAAACATATTATTATGTTGAAAGAGAAAAGAGAACCAATATGGATGAGAATATCGACTCATACTAAAAGGAAGATTGGTTTTAACACTTGATATGATGGTAGAATTCACAAAATTGATAATAATGTGTAAAAACATTAGGTTGGTGAAGGAAGAAATTTTGGGGAATATAATCTAGATGCTATTTCTAGTGATACCCAAATAACTATCCTTGTGTCAAATGCAAGACCTACCTAGCCTAATTTCCTTCATAGGGAGAAAGAGGTTCCAAAAATTAAAGCTCAAAATTTATTGATTGATGAGATTAGGGCTTGTCATGTAGAGTATAAAGATTTCCCTGAGGAGATTTGAAGTGGCCTATCAATCACTAATTATATGAATATGAAGAAGTTTTGAATGGTTACAAATATGAGCCCAAATTGTAAGGCTTTCAAATAGATGCACAACAAGCTTTGGGGAAGTTGAAACTCTCAACCTATGATGGATCTAATAAATGCATCGATTTTGTGTGGGTATAGAAGTTTCACATATACCTATCTCTTATGCACATGATTGTAGATGAGATAATTAAATTTTCTACCTTATATTTGGAGGGTATTATCCATAATGGTGGTATCATAGAACGATCACTCAAGTTCATGGATCTATCAACTCATATGGTGATTTTTTCAAGATGTGGATACAAATGTTTAACATGAAGGATCTTTAAATAATTGGCTCAACTCAAACTATATGGTTTAGTAAAAATTTATGTAGTATAATTTTAGAATCCATCTGTAATGGTGCCTTGTATTACACATAGAAGGTTGACTATGCCCTTCATCAAGGGATTAACTAAGAATTTTACAGGATCGATTAAATCCTTTGATCCTCCTTTCTTACAAGGAGAAATCAAATTAGCTTTGAAACATGATACTTCTATACCAAGGAACAAGTTTGTAAAAAATATTTCCCCTCCAAAAAAAAATTTTTCATCAAAAAGTATAATAGCCCAAGAACTATTCATCAAGGATAAATTTGGAGGCAAAGAACAAATTGAGGAGGAAGAATTTATGTTTAGTTGCAAGTAGCCTTAGTAACTGGACATACGTGTCTTGGGAAAGGGAAAGTGAATTATATTGAGGTGTGATGTGAAGATGACTCAAGTACCAAAGAGGTTGGTTTATTGAGTGAAGAAGAAGAATCCAAAATGGTGATTGAAGAAGGAGACCAATTAAAAGAAGAAATTGAAATCCTTAAAATCACTCTTTCTAAAACCTCTCGTACTCCAAGATATAATCCTTTTAAAATATATGGTGTTTTGCAAGGTCAAATGGTTATAGTGCTCATTAATAAGAGTGCTACTCATAATTTCATAGATGAGGGACTGGTAGCAAAATGAGGTCTCAAAATAAAATAATTCAAAGGTTTCAATGTGATGGCTACCAATGTTTTTTTATCCAATGCTCTATAAAGATATATTAGATGAGCTTGAACATAGGGAGGATAAGATACAAGAGATAAAAACTTATAGTATTAGTAAAGGAGATATAGATATAGTGTTGGGTATCCAATGGTTGCACTTATTGGGATATATCACATAAAATTTCCAAACCATGGAACTAACATTTCAATCTAAAGGGAAATAAGTGGTACTTTGAGGAATGATGAATGAAGCACCAAAGTTTGTATCTACTAAAAGAATAAAGATGATCTTTCATAATGGACAAGCAATGTGGGAAAATCAGTACTTGGTGAATATTGAAAAATATTCTATGGGTAAGAAAGCATATCATGTAGATGTAAATAATGTCTTGAACAAGAATAGTAAGGTTTTCAGTGACATTCCACCAAGGAGAGTAATTGAAAGAGGTTTTGAACATGTAATTGAGTTGGAGGAGGGTGGTGAGATTTTCATGACCACTTCTATCACCATATTTGAAAGTATAAGGAGGAAATAAAAAATTGGTAAAGAAATTATTAGAAATGGGACACATTAGACCCAATTAAAGTCATTTCGCTTCATGTGTAGTTCTCATGAAGAAGGATGGCATAATGAGGATGTGCATCAATTACAATAATTGAATAAGAAAATTATCAATAATTGATACCCAATCCCAAAGATCAATGAGTTGATAGATGAGCTTCATGGAGCTATTTATTTTTCAAAGATAGATCTTAGATCAGGCTACTATTAGATTAGAGTTTAAGAGAAGGATATTCATAAGAAAAACTTTTGGTGTCATTATGGGCATTATGAATTTATGGTTATGTCATTCAATCTAGAAAATGCTCCAACAACGTTCAAATCTTGTATGAACCAAATTTACTGCAAGCAATTAAAAAGTTTTTATTTACCTTCTTTGACAACATTCTTATCTACATCAAGACATGGGAGGAGAACTTGTAGCATATTAACAATCTGTGTTAATAATTTTGGAAGGAAAAACTTTTTTTGTAAGGGTATTGTGAGTTTGTCTTGATAAAGATCTTATATTTGGGGCACATCATTAGTGAAAGGGGAGTGTAGCTCAATATAGCAAATATCAAAGTAATTTTGGATTGGTCTCCCATAAAGAGTTTAACACAACTATAAGGATTTTTCGGCCTTTGTAGCTACTATAGAAGGTTTATTGAGTGGTTTTCTCAATTGGTCACCCCCTTAACTAATCTAACTAAGAAGGGAGATTTTGCATGGGACAAGGCTACACAAAGAACATTTAAAAAAATGAAAAAGATAATGGGTTCTTATCTCATATTAGATATTCTATATTTCTCTATTCCATTTATTGTAGAGTTTGATGCATCAGGAGAGGGGATTGAACTTTTTCTTTCACAAAAGAAGCATTCCATTGAATTTGAAAGTTTTAAAATCATGGAGGTGGAGAGGAAATTCCTAATATATGATAAGGAAATATTGGGTATCATGCACACATTAACCAAATTCAAGAAATACTTGCTCGATGGTTAATTTTTGGTTACAATTGATCACAACAACTTGAAGTATTTTCTCAATCAGAAGAATTTGAACAAATGACAAAAAAAATGGGTAGTAAAACTTTAGGCATATAATCTTAACATTAAATATATTAAAGGAAAGAAGAATTTGGTTGTAGATGCATTATCCAGGAAACCAAACTTGAGTTTAATGTCTCACATATTTGCTAATTAAAGGATAAAAATTATAGTATAATATTCTAAGAATGTCTTTGTAGTTGATATAATAGGAGGAATTTTTTTGGATGATAAGTACACTATTGTAGAAACCTCATCATTTCATCTAATATCTTCCTATCCACATTAATTAAATAATATTATAATTATTTAATTAATATCGTCAATTTTCCTAAGTCCTCTAAAGTCCTAAGGTAATTAATTAATTGATTGCATTGCATTGCCTTTTGTCCCCCTTCCTCTTTAAATTAAATAAATACTCCTATTTATTTAATTTAATCACCTTTATCCCCTCACAAGAATTAAATAAAATATTTAATTCCTTTATTTTCTCTCTCCCCTTGTCACATCCTCCATTATTCTTTATTAATCCCTAATCTTAATCCTAATTCACCCACTAATAATGTGTTGCACTTAATCCTTGATTAAGAGTTGTCACATCCTCCAAATTTTCCCACTTACCTCATAATCATTTCTTCATTAAGATTAACCATTGCTAATCCACTCCTTAATCATTTGCACATTCCTAATCCTCTAATTAGGAAACGGATAATCCCGTTTCCATGTATTGTCACCTACATTGTCCACTTAGCCTTAAAGGCTTTCCATTTTTAGAGAAGCAACCCCACATGGGTCCCCTCTCCAAAGTACACATAAGGAATTTTAAATTCCTTTTATTCCCCTCCACATCACCATCTTGGAAGGTGAGACAAGAAAGACCTTTATGAGGAATATCTTCCCCATCTTCCAAGGTACTTTCAAAGTACCCATATTCCTCGCAAGCCTTCACATGGTGACAAGTGTCACCATCCTAGGCCTTGAGAGGTCAACTCTTCTCCATTTCCTCCCATGATGCCACTTAGAATCACTTCATGAGTTGAGATGTCTCAACTCCTCTCAACCCTTTATCTCCCAACTTGCAATCCTATCCATCCATCCTATTCACCCTCTCATCAAAGACTAAACATGACCATTTTTTTAAAATCCACAATCTTTGAGCAAATTGATATCATTATGCTACCAAATTTTCATGAGCACACACCAAATCCAATCACACTGGGGCAATCTACATATCAAGCTCTCCAACATACTAGGTCTTTGTCGAATTTCTAGTAGGTTTGAACTCTCTTTTGGCCCTTATCTTGAGTGTTTCTTGATCTTTGTGTTGTTTTGGGTTTTCTTTGTATTTCCTAGCACTTAGAATACATTTTTCACTACACACAACTATATCTAATGAACTCATTCTTTACAAGGGAAGAGTCTACTTGGTACTAAAATCAAGAATAAAAGAAAGATTTTGAGACCAATTCATGATAATTCCTTGGTGAGTCACCTTAGGTATTCTAAAACCTATAATTAAATCAAGAAAATATTTGCATGGAAAGGACTTAAGGATGATGTACTTAGTCACATCAGAGAATTTGTTGTTTATCAGTCAAATAAATCTGAGCAAAAATTCTCAACAAGTCTTTTGCAACCCTTACCTATTCTAAAGAAAAAGTGGGAAAGCATTAAATGGATTTCATCACTAGACTAACTAAAGTCCACAGTAAGGAATCCATATATGTTGTTGTAAATAGACTCATAAAGCATGCATATTTATTTTCTATTTTTACAAATTTGAAGACATCACAAGTTGTTGATTTTTTCTTTAAGAAAGTGTTGAGACTCCATAAATTACCTAAGATCATTATAAATGTCAAAGATAGTTGGTTATTGAGCTAGTTTTGGTAAGATATTTTTTAGTTGGATAGAAATGAGCTCACGCCTAGTACCAACTACCACCCACAAACAAATTGGAAAATAGAGATTTTAAGCAAATAGGTGGAAGGTTACTTGAGGAACCATGTTTCTGATCAACAAAAGGCATGGATTAAATGGCTCCATTTGGGGGAGTATTGTTATAAAACCATATATCACATGTCAATTAAGATGATTCTATTCATGAATTTTTATGGGTATAAAGCTTAGATTTTTTTTACCTGGTTTATTTTGACAACATGGTTCTTGGAACAAGTGATTTTATCAAATACAACCAACACATTTTGAAATAATTTAAGAATAATCTTCAACGCGCTCAAAATAAATAAAAAATGTATGCATATCATCATAAAATATAGAGGAAATTTGAGGTAGGAGACATGGTATTTGTAATATTGTAACCATAAAAATAATATTATTTAAAGGAAAGTAGATCTAGGATACTAAAACCTTGCTTCTATGGGACTTATTGAATTTTGAGAAGGATTGGTGAAGTTTCCTATGAGTTGAAGCTGTTGGAGGGAAGTAAGATTCATAATTTGTTTCATGTGTCTCGTTTGAAATAGGTACTTGGTAAACATATTGCATCATCAAAAGAGTTTGCCTTGGTTAGATGAAGAGAGCAAGTTGATTTTGGTCCCTGAAGCAATCATGGCCATAAGGTAAACGAAGCTAAGAAAACATAACATTAAGGCTTACTTGATTTGATGGAAATATCTCCCTATAAAAGATGTAACATGGGAAGGCCCTCAAATATTAGAGCATCCAAATATGAAATTTCTTGAGGACAAGAACTTTGAGTACGATGGACTTGTAATGTCTCATTTTTTGGTTAATATAAATTGTTTATAAATAGTAGTTTTATTCCTTGTTGCCTAAGGCTTTTAGTGATTTATTTTTTGTGTTTGTGTTAGTTATCAAAGTTTCCCTTTCTAGTATGCACTTTTTCCTATTGCTATTTTTTTTTTCCACTAAAGTTTCAAACTTACCCATATTGTCATGATTTCCATTGATCCTTCACTCTTTTCTATGTGTTGCTTTACTTTAGAATTTTCTATCCTAGCATGCATGTTTTTTTGACCTCCAACACCTCAACCATTAGTTTGATTCTTGTTGTATCCCCAACTCCTAAACTTTTATATTCTCACATTTGTTTTATTTGACCCCAACACATGTCATAATGTCATTGATGGTCTATTTTGGCACCATAAGTTATTCCAACTAGGCTTTCCTGCCCAATAACTATGTTCAAAAGTTAATAGTGTGGATTCACATGTACGCTTGACATTAGAGGATGAAAATGGCATTACTTGCATTTAATAAAGTGGTTAAAATACAAGGCTAGCATTTCTAAATTCTAGTACTAACAATTACTATGGAGGACATAAAAAGGAGTGCCTCCATTCAAGGAGGATCATCTATCAATTTCTATATACAAACACTATTGGAAACTATTTTGACCACTTGTGTTTGAGCATGTGGGTCTAAGTATGAGAACCTATAGATGTATTTGAGATTAGAGGATAAAACCCCTTTAATTTCAAAGGTCGGATGATGCCACTCCTTTGGCTAGAGGATGATCTCACTTAAAGGTCATATTGGAGCTTCCTTTGGTTGTGAATCAACTATATTATATGGGCTTCTAGTTGATGTTTGTCATGAGTATGCACAAATTTTTTTATAAATGTTCATTGTTATTGTAATTTTTTTTATTGGTGAACTTTTGATGTACTCAAATTCTATTATAATAAGGAAAGGATTGGGAGTTACATCTATTATTTGTTTTTTAGAATTTAATGGTAAAAATGTGACGTAAAGTGTGATTAAATTTGAGTTAAATACTAAAAATTGATATTATTTATCCTAAATACTTAACATTTGAAAATGGTTTAAAATCATTTTAAATTTATGTTTACATAATTATTTTGGATTGATACATTATACTACACCATTATGTTTAGTAGAGCCAAGAACCTTGAATTGATATAAAATTTATCAAATTTGGAGTAGTTTATAGAAAATGATTTTGTTTAGTCATATGAACCTACATATGCTTGATGTGGATACAAAGAAAATAATTTTTATTTTGTTGCTTTAAAAAAATAAATATGCAAAATTTAAAATAAAATGTTTAATTTCTTATAAAAAAAAATATTGTGCATGGTGCAAAGGGAATTACTTATATACCCTTAGTATGATAGGGTACAACACCTACCATGAATAGGAGTTGTTAAGGCACTAAATCCCAATCTAACCAAATAAAAAAAAAAAAAAAAAAAACCTAGTAACTTGATAGCTCTACTACTCTCCACTCCATGACCTAGTTCACTTCACCCTCCACTAGTGTTCTCCATCCCACCACTTTATTGTCAAAAAGGTACTATCACATTGTATTGATCAACTTAGCTAATTTATCACCCACACCCAACTACTTTACCACCAACCTATATCATTAGCAATAATTTTTCCCATGGGTAACCCTCTACCACTTGAGTGCCACTACTTTTCCATCGAGTAGATCCCCCTCTCTAATGACCCTTTTAGTTTGAGAGACCAACTTCAAAACGTCATATATTCATCAAACATATGTGTTTTTTTGATGTATTTTTTGGAAATGGGCCAAAATTTAATAAACTTCATGAAGTATAATTTGTTTCTATCCATGTCTCCTATACTTTTTTAAAAAAAAAATAGTATTCTCTATGATTTTTCTATGCAATTACAATTTTTAGACTTCTTAGCCTCATAAAAAAATTTAAACTTCTTAGCCTCATAAATTTTAAAAATGAGCTTCTAGATTTGATTCCTATTTTTTGAACTAGAATTTTTTACAGTAATACATACTGGTGTAGGCTATTTTTCTTAGACTATAATTCAAATCTTATAATTTTGACTTTTTAGTCTCCATCATATATTGTAACTTTTTAAAAAATAATTATAATTTTGTAAATGTAATAATATAAAAAGTGTTAATCATTATAAGTTGCAAGTGTGTCAAAATTGAGAAATTCATGGGCTTGTTAATGTGAACACTATAATACAAGAGAAAAGAATAGGAAACAATCATCAAACAAGAATCCTATTCTATACCTAGCATGCACCTCTTATAGAGAAAAATGTATGTAAATAATAGAAAAAAACAATGAAATTCTTATTACACAAATCTTTGTTGACCTAAGTGTTGTGCTCTGAGTGATTGGTTGATGGTTGATGTTGAACGTAGCTACCTAATTTTTTTAGCATAACCTTGTTGCATCTAAATCTTCTTCTTGAAAATAACTTACGAATGGCTTAATTTATATATTTTGAATAGGTTGGAATGATGGATGAGATTAGATCTCATGAGATGGAGGGATGGGGTTGATCCTCATGTAGAGAAGAATAAAATATTACAACTGGTAACACTTAATTGGTGCACGTGATTAGGAAAATGATTGAGGAGAGATGGAGGGTGGATATTTAATCAAATCTTCACGAAGGGTGGAGATTGAAAGGGTCTCTTTAGAGCCTTGTGCACTTGGATCCATGTGCAAGATCAAATATATTTATTTTAAACAAATTGGTGGGGGAATGTGAAAATGATTAACTAATTGACTAAAATTGATATGTATATTCACTAATGATGAGGGGGATTTTAGAGGAACTAGATAAATATTGGTGTAGTTATTTAATTTATAGGAGAATGTGAGGGAAATTATTGACTTAATTTTAAATAAATATAATTTATTCAATTGAGGTTGGAAATTTAGGAGAAAGGATGAATTGGTTACATTAATTAAATAAATAAAGGTCACTTTTTCAATTAATAATTGCAAGAAACGTTAGATTGGTTAATTACATAGTAAAAATTATTCAATTAACATTAGAAGAATGATCAAATTTAATTAGTGTTAGACATGGATATGTGTGGTAGATTTGGTGTGATGATGGTTGAAATATGTATACATTTTAGGTGTCTATATTTTTCTCCTCTTTGAGGTAACATTGCTACTAAAATAAATAATAGAATTTTAAATAACAAAACTAAAGATATTTTGTGGGATATAATTGTATTATTAAGATTCCCCAATAATTTGGAGGAAATTATGGTTAGGAAATGAGTTAGGTATGCCCACTTAAGTGAGAAAGTGGGTTGATATGACTCAAGTGGTCTCTAAAAAGGAGAGCCTAGTTTGAAGGGATGAAGGATGGATGGAGGGGATTGAAGAGATAAAAGGAAGGGAGAATAAAATGAAGACATAATACTAGGAAATAATGAAAATTATATAATGATATAACAAACTGTAAGTATGGTGGATGTCATGATTGGGTGATGTGATGGAAATTATCTGCATGCATATCCTAAAATATAGTGAGTAACCAAGAATTAATATCACATTGGATATTATGCACCAAGGTATAAGAATTAGGGTGACAATGTGTCTTGTGCATAAGGAATGATACCCAAGGAGGTGTATGACATAATACACCATGAAATGGAAAAATGTGATGATATTAGTCATGAGATGCCCCAAATATCAACTCATAAATGTAAGTGGAAAAAGAAACAAACACAAGTAGGCATGCATGCACAAATGATAAAAATAAAAGATAAATAATAGTTTCCCCTAATCCATCTAAAATCTAGTGATTAATTGATTGATGATGATGATAGGGTTGTTGATGTGGTAAATATATATCCTAAATTCTATGATTTGAATTGACAAGGTTTAGATTTTAGCTAGGGATGAAGCTAATGGGTGATTTTGGATATGTGATAGGTTGCTTGGCTAGAGATGTCAAGAGATTTGTGTTGTTGTTGGTGTAAAATTTAGATAATTAGGAGCTATGGCATTTAGATTAGTTTCATGGGTTGGATTTGGATACTATGTAGGGGATCACAATCATGGAGTTTTGTGCATCTAGAACATAGGATTATAGATCTTTAGGAACTAGTGGATTTGACACCTATTACATTTGGGACTGGCTAATGTTTTAATTCTTTAAGTAGAGGACCTATTCTAACACCAAGAATGGAGGTACTAGATGGATGGAAGGATGACATGATGGGAATTACATTTTGGATGGGCATAGGCATGGGATGTAGGATGTGGTTCCCAAGGGTTGCATCAAATAAGAGGGAGATGCCCACTTGGTTATTCCACTCATTCATTATGGTTATACTTGGAAATGTGAATGTATTGCCAAAATATATTTTAAGATATTGTCCACTTCCTAATCAAGGTAAAAAGTGAGAATGATTAGATGGATGGGTATGGTGGGATATATATACATATGTGATGGATGGGATAATACAATAGTATGATATGGATGAATGAATAATTATTGAAAAGGATGGATAGGATGGTGGGTGGAAGAATCTCGCCTCAAGTGTAGGGTAAACGTAGGTAGTGGATTTACACATGATACTCATAAACAAATTTCTATAACGGTCTTACCCAAGGTGCCATAGGAATATTTTTCACTTTTTTCTCTTAAATATTTTTTATTTTAAATTTATTTTTGTATTTTGGATTTTATCATTTTCTTCCACAATAAGTGTTGTCACCAAGATTGCACCTGTGATGCTAAGCTGAGAGCTCAACAATCTAATGAAACATGGGATGATTTCCAGGCCTGTGGGTTGCCTAAAATGGAAATCAACCTCCAGAGTGAGTTGGTTCTCCTATTATGCCTCTTGAAAACTAACTTTGATGGGAAAAAGGATAGAAGGATTGCATTGGAATAAAAACTATCCTAGGAGGAGGTGATGCACCAAAGCTAACTGAGATCTGCAACTTGATTTACTCACAAAACCTTTCAACAAATAGATTTGAATCTTTCACAACCTAACTAAACATGTGATGCATAAATATTTCTTTATAAAGGGGCGAATCTAATGCTTTCTTGAAGGAAAACAACTGGTTTTCACAACTACAAGATATCAAAATCAACTAACACAATCCAAGACCTACAATCATATATATCTCCTTACACCAAATGTTGATTGAATGAGACAAAATAGAGGATTTCATTGATAAATCACAGAAAATTTATCAAATAATTCATTCATCACATAATACAAGAAGTGCTAGGAAGGAAAATGTTGTTATTTTTATAGGAAAAATAAAGGAATGTTGTTGCTACAAACCTAGAAAATGAGCTACAGGTCTGCCATTAGGCATGAAAAAGACAAAGATGGTCTAGAATACATGTCAAAAGGAAGAAAGAACTAACTAAGAAAAGAAGGAAGAAATAAGACTTATAGAAAGAAGTCTTGAGAGAACTGAAGAAGAACTGATTGTGCCTCTTTGAAGTGATCTCAAATTGATTGTTTCCACCTTGTTTCTACTTCAAATTTACATGATGAATGACTTGGAGTCGAATTTTCTTGAAAACCATGCAAAATAGGGCTGAGATTTGATACAAACTGAAGCTTGACTGTTGAAAAGAAGTATCAACTGTTGTCCAACCCATGAAGGGCTTCTAACTGCATCTTAAACTACCGCAAACTCTCTCAAACCTCCTTCTTTTCAGGCCTTGATCAGATTGCATTATTCACTAACGGATTGATGTAATCCCAACTTCATGGTTTTGTTGTTTGCATTCATCTATAGGGTTGTTATAGACTGGTGAATTTTTCTTGAAAACTACGAAATAGGTTCTCATGAAATTTAGTGTGTTTCTTCATTTTATTCTTTTCTAATTTCTGTCCAAAAATCACGAAAACCCAGTTCATATTTTTCAAGATATGACTGAAACACAACTATGGATGCACCCTTTTACATGATGATCTCCATGTTCCTCTGAAACTGAAAAAAATGTGTTGATCTCTCTATTTTATCCCTCTTACTGAGCATGCATGCCTTAGATCATGTATGAACCAGCTTATACAATCTTCTTTAAAGGAAAGAAATATCCTATTCACGCCATGGAGGAAAGATGAATTGCAGAGACTATAGCTTACTTAGGGTTTTCTTTTGCAAAAATGAAGCTCCAACTCGAGTTAAACCATGGTACTCTTTCTTTGAATGCCTTTTTCAACATGAACTTTTTATGTATGAAAGCATGAACTTGGAAAATAACCTTTGTTTTCCACCTTTTTAAAAGAAACATGTCTTTTACTTTATCAAACCATAAAATGCAACCTTGGTGTGAAATGAAAATTCCTTATTTAATGCATTTGTGAAATAAATCTTAATTTAATGCATTAAATACTCAAGAGGCTCCTATTAAGTCCTGGTCCTTTTAAAGAAATAAGAACTTTCATAAAACCTATGGATTATAATTTTTCCAATAACCTGAGGTTAGACATTTTAATAACAATATTGGACAAAATGTGAGAATTTTGGCAACATTCTGGCGACCTCTCAAAGGTTTTTTCCTGCTAAACAATGAAGAACCAGTTGCCTTACCTATCCATTGGGTATAGGATTCAATATGTGGGCTTGGGAAACTCAAATTCATACCTTGACTCAGCTGTTAGAAACATTAAACAACATCAACTACCTACCAAACTAAAAACAAAAGTTAAAGATGTGCATCAACACTTAGAGGAAGGGAAAGATTGAATGAAAACCTACTCTACCCTATCCTAACCAAGAATGAAACTTGCTCAAACAAATCCATTCATTGGTTTTGAAAAATAACATCCTTTTCATCCCAACTTAGGATGCATTACATGTTGATGAACAAATGAAATGAGATGAAGCATGGATGGAAATAAAAGCAACTGTTGTAGCATGTCTTGAAAAACATAAGCAAGATCACATACCCTTCGAGTTTGACCAAACATGGTGTTGATTTGCAATGCATATGTAGGTAGGATCTTTGGTTTCTCACCATCAATTTCATGCTTGGACTTTATTCTAGAAAGATGCCTAATTAGGCATCCTCTTGAGGTGCTCATCTTTGGATTTTATCTGTTGGTTTCTTTTTTATCCTTTACTTCTACAACCATAACTGCTTGCTTACAATTAATCTCCATTTGCATCATATTTGCCTCCATATCAACCTCTTGAACTTTCTCAACAATGTTGTCCTCATTCATTTGCTCATGGATCAGCACCCTATCAATATCATTTTCATGCTCTTGTTGATCATAACTTGCCAACTTTGTTAGTATAGACATGCTATCTTCATCATCATTAGCAAATAAAGGAATCTCAACAAGTAAATCAGCTTGAACTTGAGAATCAACAAATATTTCCTTAACAACCTGTTGCTTCTAATTTTCTTCTTCTAGAGATGGATGATTAACATCTAAACTTGACACAAATACCTCAAGATCATCCCATAATGATTCCTCTTCATTCTCATTTTCATTTTGTTGTGGAAGAGGACTGTATTTTACCTTGTTGCAGCTTTCTTGAGGAGTCAAAACATAAATATTTTGAAACTCTCCTTATTGTCCTGAAGCTTCATCTTTCTTTTCACCTTGTTGTCCCAGCTGATTTGTTAGTATTGAATACAATACAACTTCCTCTTCTTCAACAAAAAGTGGAAGCTCATTAAACAAATCAGAAAAAACTTCATGCTGACAATCATTTTCTTGCTCTATACTTTGTTGTTCTAGTGTGCTATGCTTAGTATGATAGCTCTCTAGGGATACAATAGGATCCACTAGTTTGACTCATGGAGCTTCTTGGGCTATTGGAAGGCAAATAGGTTCTTCAAGAGGTTGTTCTTGAGGGATTTCAAGTTGAACCTGCTCAGGTATGGGCTCATTTTGCATGAAGCACATGGTGTTGAACAAAGGAATCTCTTTACCAAAGAATGGATTTGGAAAAATACTAGTTGGGCGAGCTTCTTGTTTAATTATAGATTTTTGTAATGAAGGAGAAAGAGTTGATTGTGTAGGTATCTTTTGTAATATATCAAGAAAATTCTTCATCATCTCTTCTTTTGTAGTTGTTAGTTTATCCTCATATTTCTCTTTTTGTGCAACTAACTCCTTTGCAAGATTTTCTTCATACTGCCTATGTTGTGCCACCAAATATTGCTTATGAATTTGCTCTTGATGAGCCAACTCTTGTTGCTCATGAAGATAGGCTTGATGAACCCATTCATCTTGTTGCTCATCAAGATAAGCTTGGAAAGCCAAATCATTCTGCTCATGTTGGCTCTTAATCTCATCCATCTACTCTATGAAGCCTTGTAATATACTTTTAATTTCATGAATTCCAAAATCATCATTTTGGAGCTGTTTGGAAGATTGAACAGGGGTGGGTGGGTGGGTGGTAAGCATCATAAACATGTTGGTTACTTGTTGTAGTAGGATCATTTGGATTAAAAATAGCATTATGGTTGTATGAATATGGCTGATAAGGAGCCTCATGGACATTATTCTCAAAATGTGGTGGTGGGTATGCATATTGTCCATAAAAATTTGACATTTCTACTCATTCAAAGAGTTGAAAATTGGAATAAGTAATTTTTAAACATACCATCATGTGTGTCTTTAAAATCGAAGTCGCCAGGTGTGTGTGGATCTTGCCTCCAAAGGTTGAAAATATTGATTTTCACACCAAAAACCAGCAATGAAATGATGAGCTTTGAACTATGAGAGTTCAAATTGTCCCACCGAGCTTGCCAAAAACTGTTGTCACCAAGATTGTACCTGTGATGCTAAGTTGAGAGCTCAATAATATGATGAAACATGGGATGATTTCTAGGCCTGTGGGTTGCCTAAAATGGAAATCAACCTCTAGAGTGAGCTGGTTCTCCTATTATGCCTCTTGAAAACTAACTTTGATGGGAAAAAGGATAGAAGGATTGCATTGAAATAAAACCTATCCTAGGAGGAGGTGATGCACCAAAGCTAACTGAGATCTACAACTTGATTTACTCACAAAACCTTTCAACAAATAGATTTGAATCTTTCACAACCTAACTAAACATGTGATGCATAAATATTTCTTTATAAAGGGGTGAATCTAATGCTTGCTTGAAGGAAAACAACTAGTTTTCACAACTACAAGATATCAAAATTAACTAACGCAATCCAAGACCTGCAATTATCATATATCTCCTTACACCAAATGCTGATTGAATGAGACAAAATAGAGGATTTCATAGATAAATCATAGAAAATTTATCAAATCATTCATTCATCACATAATACAAGAAGTGCTAGGAAGGAAAATGTTGCTATTTTTATAGGAAAAATAAAGGAATGTTGTTGCTACAAACTCAGAAAATGAGCTACAGGTCTACCATTAGGCATGAAAAAGACAAAGATGGTTCTACAATACATGCCAAAAGGAAGAAAAAACTAACTAAGAAAAGAAGGAAGAAAGAAGACTTATAGAAAGAAGTCTTGAGAGAACTGAAGAAGAACTAATTATGCCTCTTTGAAGTGATCTCAAATTGATTGTTTCCACCTTGTTTCTACTTCAAATTTACATGATGAATGGCTTGGGGTCGAATTTTCTTGAAAACCATACAAAATAGGGCTAAGATTTGATACAAACTAAAGCTTGACTGCTGAAAAGAAGTCTCAACTATTGTCCAACCCATGAAGGGCTTCTAATTGCATCTTAAACTGCTGAAAACTCTCTCAAACCTCCTTCTTTTCAGGCCTTGATCATATTGCATTATTCCTAACTGATTGATGTAATCTCAACTTCATGGTTTTGTTGTTTGCATTCATCTATAGGGCTGTTATAGACTGGTGAATTTTTCTCGAAAACTACAAACTGGGGTTCTCATGAAATTTAGTGGGTTTCTTCATTTTACTCTTTTCTTTTCTTTTTTCCAAAAATCACGAAAACCCAGTTCATATTTTTGAAGATATGACTGAAACACAACTATGGCTGCACCCTTTTACATGATCATCTCCATATTCCTTTGAAACTGAAAAAACGTGTTGATCTCTCTGTTTTATCCCTCTTACTGAGCATGCATGCCTTAGATCATGTATGAACCAGCTTATGCAATCTTCTTTAAAAGAAAGAAATATCATGTTCACGCCATGGAGGAAAGATAAATTGCAGAGAACTATAGCTTACTTAGGGTTTTCTTTTGCAAAAATGAAGCTCCAACTTGAGTTAAACCATGGTACTCTTTCCTTGAATTCCTTTTTCAACGTGAACTTTTTATGTATGAAAGCATGAACTTGGCAAATAACCTTTGTTTTCCACTTTTTTAAAAACAAAATGTCTTTTACTTTATCAAACCATAAAATGCAACCTTGGTGTGAAATGAAAACTCCTTATTTAATGCATTTGTGAAATAAATATTAATTTAATGCATTAAATACTCAAGAGGCTCCTATTAGGTCCTTGTCCTTTTAAAGAAATAAGAACTTTCATAAAACCTATGGATTATAATTTTTCCAATAACCTGAGGTTAGACATTTTAATAACAATATTGGACAAAATGTGAGAATTTTGGCAACAGTAAGTTGATAACATCACATTTTAAATAAATATTTTCTATAGATTGTGATACTAGTGTTACACTCAACATGTGTTGTAAGTTTTGATGATTGCTAGGTTTGATTCTCCTAGTATGCTACCAAGGAACATGGAGTGGGAGGTAGGTACAATGAAGGATATATTTTATGCAAGGGATTTGATGAGAGGATTGTAGTGATGGGGGTTTGTGGGATGATAGGATTGGGTTGGCTAAAAGGATGGATAGATTGTGATGGGACCAATAGATGGGTGGAAGGATGTGATTATGGAGGAATGTGTAAATGTCATGGGACCAAGAGGAATTAGGACCAACAAGGTCACATAACATATTGCATTATTAGGTTGGCTTTCTTGTTGGATGCATGATGGTTGGTTTTTACTATTTAAGGATTGGGATGAATTGGTCTAGTTGATCTTAATTTTTATGCTCTTAGATGGTGGAACTTTAGGTTTGGGATTGAGTATTTGTATTTCTATATTTTGGGGCCCAAATGAAATTTATGCTCTAACTTATTGGACTTTTGCTTGGATATTCAAGTTTTTTAAATCTTAGATTACTAAATTTTGGGGACTAGATTCTATATTTTTATACTTTGGAGATGCATACCACTTACTTTTGGATTTAAATTCATGGATTTTTTCTTTAAGACTATTGGATTTTTAAGACTATATTTTGGAACCCAGATGAAATTTGGATTTATGAATTTTAGATTTTTGGATTTGGAATGGAAAGCTTAGATGTATAAGATTTTTGGGTCTTTGGCCTTTTAAATGTTGGGGTTTCAACTCTAGGGGTCTACGCATTTTAGGTGTTTGGATGGGTATTTTGAGATACATCAATGCATCTAAGTCTATTTCAAATATTTCTTTATGATCCTATAAGGAAATATTATCTTAAATTTTCATGAAGGTGGTAATGGCTTCATCATTTTGGAATAGGTCAAATGGTGTGTTACTTTGTTGGTCTAGGGTGATGGAGTTAGGAAGTGGATCGTTAAAGCTTGTGACGGGTTTGATGAAAGGGTTGGTGATGGGAGTGATGTGGTTGATGAAAGTATAGGAAAAGGGGATGATAAGATTGATGAAAATGTTGGTGGAAATAAGTCTATGAGGAATAATGAGCGATGCATATTTTATCACTAGGAGAAGTTTCCCTAGTGCTCATGGGATTAACATAAAAAATTTATTATCATGACACTAGTATCTAATACCTTAGAATCCTTTATTTTTATAAATATGAATAGATTTGAGGATTCCTTGCTCATTAAGGCTTAATCCTTGCCTTAATAGTTCATGATTTTCCATATTCAATTTGTGATGGGATATTTGTTACTTTGGAAGAAAGATGTGAATCCATCATTAGATAGTTGGGAGATATTGGGACTTTTAATTTGCTCATTTACCATGGAACCAAAATTAAAATGGAAGTTGGGACAAGCCAATAGGATATTGATTCTTGGATGGGGTTGATGGGGAAAGCTAGGATTTTTATGCTTGGTTAAGAGCAGTGTGGTCAATATGGGTAATTTAACCTTGAGTTGGGTATTGGGAAATCTTGATCATGAATGTTGTGGATGCATTTACCTTAAGATTGATGTCTATTTGATCAATTACCTTTTAGATGTAATTTATCAATCTTAAGTTGCAAGAAGTGGGATGTTTTTAGATTTTGTGAGGCTTGTCTATGTTGGATTTTATGGAGCTCATGGATCACATGAAATAGGTGGATTTCCTTTATCTTTTTACATGGGTTGGTTTGTGAGAATAAAAATGCCAAGGTAGTTTTGGATAGCTTTAACATGTTCATTATTTCTATGGGTGTGACACAAATCCTCTACTTCATTTCTTTGATTTCTTGCCAGTAGCTCCTAGATAACATTTTTCATAGTTATGTTAGGTTGATTGGGTTTGTGGGATTGATTGGATTTATGCTTTAAATTTGAAGGCTTGGGTGGTGGATTATTTATGCAAGGAGATAGGGTTACCAATTATTCATTGAAGGTGTGGAGTTGGTCAATAATATCTTGGTTTTGTTGTGAAGGAGCTCTTGTGCTAGAATAGTTTCTTCTCGAGGAAGGTTGAAACATGGATCATTTGGATTAGGAGCTTCGTTAGTCAATGTATTAGAACTTTTAGGGGTTATGGATGGTTATATGGATGATGACTTAGGAGGGTTAAGGTATGTTTTGATGAATTAGTAACAATAGAGTTTGATGGATGCTTAAAAGGATTAGTATTAAAGGAAGGTAAGGTATGGTTTGATGGTTTAGTATTTATATGGGTAGATGATGGATTTGATGGTTTGGGATATATATGGGTATATGGTAAAATTGATGGTTTAGGATTGGTATTGATATAGATGGATGTAGGATATTTTGATGGATGGATTAAAGGGTCAAGATTTTATGGATGATAATTAGCCATGTATGACTCTTGATTTGAAAAATTCCCCTACTTAGGTGTTCAAGGTTATAATTCAAGGTAAGCTTGGCTTCTATGCTTATAAGGTACATAACCATGGTATTTTTATCTTGTGATGGGATATAATTGAATGGGTTATTTACCTTTCTATAGATATGATCAACATATTTTTGACTTGGGTTAACAAGATAGCTTGTGCAAGAATTTTTTTGGTCTAAAAAATCTTCATGGTTTATTATTGGGTGATTAAGTCCTATGAAAAGATTTCTCAAGATAATGCCATCTAGGGGTTCATTATTATATTCATCCTAATCCACAAGACTATCATCCTCATAACATTCATCTTGGTTTACAAGGCTATCATCATCATGAATATCAAAGAGGTTTTTGGATTGGTTGAGAAATGGGATCATAATGCATTTCTTTGTTTGGATTAAATTTTCAAAGGTTTGACTCAATATTTTGTATGTGTTTAGTACAAACAAGAAGACAATGAAGACACATAAATTCCCTAGCTATTCATGTGGGAGTGCTTGGTTTTTTAGGCCCACAAATATAATTTGACATAGGTGTAAATAGTATGGCCTATTTATCTTAACACATGTGCATGGATGTGGGGACCAAAAAAGGATAAAAATTAAACAATGTTTTTTTATAAAATCAATAGAATTTGATCTTGGATGAAAAATTAAAGAAAACTATGCTCAAAATTTTAAGACATGATAAGAAAAATATTTAAAGTGATTGAAAACTAGTTTCTAAACTACTATCCTTTAAAAATGGTGGATATTAAGAGGTTCAACTAGGGGGAGCACAAAAAGTTCTATTTTGTCAGAAAAATATAACACAACATTTGGTTTGCTCTCCTTAAAATGTTGACTTTTAAAATTATTTCACAAATCACCTTGGAGGAAAATTAGCTAAAATAATGTATTTTATGCTACTCTTTTTTATATTTTTTTAGTGAATATATGATTTTATTAATTTTCAAAGTGAACACATCCTAAAAAATGAAAAGTAGAGCATGCTTTGTTTTTTAAAAAACTAATCAAAAGTATTTTTAAATGTGTATAGAATAGAGTCTAGAATGAAAAAATGTATTTGGTTTAAAATATGGATGAATGAATAAAAAGTGACACCAAATATACCATACATAGGTTTTTAACAAAAAAGTAAGACACTAGCAAAAGAAATTGAATATCAAAACCTTAACATATTATAAATGTAGAAAAATTACATGATTAGAAAGGTAAGAGAGAGCTTGGAAATATTGTGATATTTTAAACATCAACATCAAAAAATGTGCAAGATTAATGGAGAGCACACTTAAAAAAATAAAAAAATCTATATTTTACATAAAACATGTATTTGGGTGTTGACATGAAAGTACAACCCTAAAGGTTGGTAGTTTCTAAGAAAATTTATAACACAAGAGGATTAATTTGTATGTAAAAATAAAAAATAGTCTAAAATCATGTGCATCCTATGATTTTGGATCCACAAGTTCTATTTTTCCTTGCAAACTATTTATTCTCTAACATATAAATATATTTCTCATTT
This sequence comes from Sequoia sempervirens, assembly GCA_007258455.2. Taxonomy (NCBI): domain Eukaryota; kingdom Viridiplantae; phylum Streptophyta; class Pinopsida; order Cupressales; family Cupressaceae; genus Sequoia; species Sequoia sempervirens. The sequence goes on from VDFB02036594.1 coordinate 63,608, forward strand.
TTTTGAGGAATTGCAATCATTGTTTTACTAATATGTCACATTTTCTTCTATTGATGTAAAATATTGAATTTCCATGTTTTTAATTGAATTTGATAGTATCAATCAGTATTTTCATGTTTTGAATAATTTGAATGATTGTTTTCATATTTTAAAAAATTTGAATTATTGTTTTGATGTTTTGTATTTGTATTTGATAATTGTTAATCATTATTTTTATTATTTTTACTAATGAATATTAGATTGATATAGAGTTCAATATCATACCAAGGAATGACCAAAAAATCAACATCAAAGGAGAATGAAGCCAAGAATGTGAAGAAAAAAGAATGAATAAGACATCTTCATTCAATTAAGAAATTAAATCTCAGAGTTGAAGGTACTCCATCTTTTCCATTTCAATTTGATATTAAATCAATTTCTCAAAATAATAATAATAAATGATCATGCAATTTCAAATATGAATATAGATGTTTTTGAAATATAAAGCAGCAAAACAAGGGTGTTGACCCATAAGAACAAGGCACCAAAGGCCATCCATCGAAAGAACACTAACAACACAGTGACAGCAGAGAGAAAGCCATCACTCACAGCACATCATCAAAAACAAAAAGTAATAGTATACGTAAGATGACAAGGTTCAACATGCAATCATGAAACCAGCCAAATAAGTCCAAGGACCACTAGGGGCCCATCAAGTTTAGCAGAAAAGACAAACAACAAGACATAAAATAAACAAGAACAAACAGGCCCAGTGGCCTAATTTTTATCCTTCTTGCCAAGCAAATTATGTAAGGCAGTCACCCAGTCCGCTATGAGGAACTTGAGCAGCTCCTTGAAATCAACATCAAGTTCAGCATCTTCTGCAGACTTGTCCTTCTGAAGCAAATAGAGACTGGTTGCCGACCTATGCATGACCCTCAAGGAAAATTGGGTCACCTCCTTCTTTTCCAGCCTCTCCAATCTCCCCTTCAGCAATCCAACTTGTTCCCAAGCCAGGTCTTTTTCCTTGTGATCATCCTTCAAGGGAGCTTTTCCTTTAACAACATCAGAGGACCAAGGGGTAATTTCCAGCACATTGTCATCGGAAGGGCCCTTCTTTAAACTTTCTGACACATGGGACTCACTATTCACCGATATCGATCGACCTTCTCCTCCCGCCACCATTTCCTCATGGCTTTCATTGTCACTCTCGAGATCCTTGTCCGAATTAGAGGCTTCATTAAGGCTTCTAATCTTGTCCTGCTTACAAACCATTCTATGAGAACGACGGGGGGTGTTAGTTTCCTCAGTGATCTCAACATCAGAGTCAATTTGATGGCAGACTTTAGCTTTTTTAGAGGCTTTCGCCTTAGGGCACGGGGTAGGGGCAAGCCGCTTTCTTTCCCTACCCGTATCCTTCAAGCCCATACCAGGGGAAGTGCCATGGGGATGGGCTTTAAAGGCAGGATTCTTGAGGCATTTTTTCTTGCTTAGGCCCGACATGTCCAAAATACTAGCAAAGGGGGGAGTGGATGAAACCGAGGTTTTGTCAAGAGCAGGGAGAGATGAAACTTCTTGCACAGTGATAGGCTGAGCAGGGAAAAGCACCATATGGAAATGATAAAGCCTAGATATAAGGCCCTAGTGAAGGAAAGTATAATTCTTTCCGGAATTAGTGGCTTCATTAAATTCTGCCATAGTGCTGTCAAGGGCATGATACAAGAAGAAAGGAATAGAAATATACAAATGGTTCCTAAGGTGGTTGAGGAAATTAAAGTGGTAGTAGTAGTAGACCCCATACCTTCCTTCCAACGTGAAATATTTCATTATCACCAAACAGACTTTATCCCATGGCTCCAGTAGCGCCTCGTAGTCAAAGCCACCTCGCAACTTGATAGGTTTCTCATCACCACAAAAAAATTGATTCAGACTTACACCAATTTTTCAGCCTATTAAAAACATAACAAGTATACCATATTATGAAGGTAAATAGTTTTTTTGTAGTTGTAGACAATGAAAAATATATCGAATGATATCATACACTCGAATCAGGTATACTAACATCATTTCGTCTCAAAATCTAGCCTCTTTTCGCTTAATTAATTAAATCAGCCTAGCTATTTAATTAATTATATCATTTGCATCTATTAACCTAATTAATTTAATCGGATTAATTCACCTCCTTTCATGCTAACATTTCATCTCATTAAATTAAATAAATCAAACTATTTAATTTAAATCCCTAAATCTTCTTATTTAATTAAATAACCCTAAGTTATTTAATTAAATGTCATTCCACCTTTCCCCTATTCATTAAATCATTTTATTTAATGACTATCATCTAATTCTTCTAAATCCCCTAATTACATAATTAACATTGTTTAATTATCAATTATCTTAATCTAATTCGCCCCCTCCACTTGCAAAGGAATATTCCAAGGGAATATTCCTCCTTTGCACATTCCTCCAAAAGGAATATTCCTTCCCCTTTTGCACAATTAAACTTTGCTTTAATTTTCTAATTAACTATTTTTCTTCACCCATGAGAATATTCCAAAGAATATTCTCTCTTCTCACTCATTTAAAAAAGGGAATATTCTTACAAGACTTCATGTGCAAGTTAGCTTGTGACCTCTTGTGCAAGTAAATTTGTGACCTCTTGTGCAGGTCAAAAGTGTGTTTGTTTGAATGAATATTAACCCTTGATTAAATCTCATCTTCCATTCTCATCCATTGATGAGAATCCATGATCCATGCCTTCATCTTTCCTTTTTGATCATTGATTAGCTTTTTTCAATCTTAGCCCTTCATTTCTCATTTGCTCTCCTATAAATAAAGCACTATTTGGAGACAAATCGATCCATCTTTTAACATCAAACTTATGCTGTTAAAATCATTCACTCACACTCACACTCATATTTAGCACACATTTAACATCTTTTAGTTTATTTTAGTTACATTAATTAGCTTTAAGCTTCCATTAATGGCTTCCATGATCACATAATGCATCCATTTAGCTTGTTTTTGAATTGAAGTTTGAATCTTTTAGTTTAGATTCTATCTAGATTAGCTTAACATTCGCATATCTTCATCATTTTAGCATAAAATTATGTTTAATTAGCTTGCATCATGCTCATTTAGATTAAAATCATGTTTTCATACACATCTCATAGTGGTTCCATTAGTTTTCTTTAATAAAATTGACTAGAACAAGCTCATTTGTCCATAGGATTGGGAAAGGGTCGTCGTTCCACATCAACGCAACACCACTCCCCCAACGGATAAGTTTCATATGGGTTAGAGTAGGAATTTTTAATCTTTATTAGTTTAGTATGCTTAGTTTTGATAAATGTTTAGTTTAATTTTCATTTGAATGATCTTGTTGAGATTTGATGTTAGTGGCTTTTTTATGCTTTGATTCTTCATGGATCAAGCGTAATCATCCCATGCTAATCCATTGGTCACATTCTAGTGCTAGAAGGAAGGAAAAACCAATAAAATTTAATCAATTTCTATCTCAAATTATGTTTTTTCTGACTCTTTTAGGATACAATGACGCTCAAAGGAATTTTAGCAACGTCTTTGTTGAGCGTCACAATACAGCAACGCTATCGCCATTAGAAACAACAACGCCTATTTAATTCCCCAGCACTGATTAAAACAAATGGCGATGTTGAATAATTTTAGAGGTATCGAATATTTATAAATGGCAATGCTCACCCAAACAACGACACTATCATCATCACTGGTTCTTTGTAGAGCGACACCCAAATTCACTAGAGCGATGCTATCATGAATAGCGATGCCCAACTCTAGTAAGAAAAATGATGATCATTTTTCAGCATGTGTTTTAATTTTTTCACTTTATTAAATTACTAACATGCCTCTAATGTTGTTCTGGTTTTAAGACTAACTAGGTTTTGCAGGTTGGACGATAAAAGTCGAAGTGAAGAAGCATTCTTATCTTTTTGTCTTATAATTGTAACAAGCATTTTGATGCTTTTGGGGCAATTATAATCCCTTTATCATTCTTTTCATTTTATGCTTTAGGACCACGCTAATATTTAATTGGGTTTTAAAAAGAACGCTCAAACAAGACTAAAATTGAACCCTCACTTCACCATTTTACTTTGGGTTGAAAATTGGAAAAAACAACTTAACACTTCATTTGGTGCATAAAATAAACTCATCTTTGCTTTGGGACTTAAAATTAACGAGTATTTACTATGTTTTATGATTTACACTTTTGTTATTGAATGTGTATGCACTTCTCTCGTGCCACTCAGTGATCTTGAGAATCAGAAACATTCCTTAACACTTTGTATAATCACCCACATCTTTCAATTTGGATTAAAATGAACCCCATGCTAGTGTAGGGAAAATGTGTGGTGTGTGTTCTCTCCTTGTTTCACACGAACTGGGAGATCGAACTACAAACATACTTTCTTTCTTTTGTTTATCTTTAGAGGGTTTGCCTCCCCGCTTCAAAAGGAGGGAACAACCCAAGTGGTAATGAGCTAAAGCCAAGATCTTTCAAGTCACTATATAAAAATATTTTTGTGACGAAAGTCATAAACAATAGGTGTGGATGTGTCATACCGAACAATGCCACCCTTAGTGTCTGTGTGACACATCAAAATTGTTTCTTAGGAAAGGACTAGGAGGCATCTTGATTGAAATAATCATGAGCTAATCTTGTTGTGTGTATGGTCACCTTGAACGAAAGCCCTTATTGTGAACCAACTGTTTAGAAGCCAAAAACCTTTATGCTTGCTGGTGCAGGAACAGTTATTCCAAAGTTGCCTCACATTTTACTATTCATTGTTGAAATAGAAAAATCCTTAGGATCTTCAGAATTTGAGATTTGGTGGTCCTGAGAAGTGTGTGTCATGGAGGGGAGCCAGTGTTTCCAAATCTCTAGTTGTCTGTATTGTCTTAGTGTTTGGAGAAATCCAAGTGGGGATTCAGTAAGTAGTATCTTATGAACCTAAGGTGGTAAATGCTTGAGAGTCAGTTGAATACTTTGCTTGGTTCCAAAAACATCACAAACAAACATTCACTATTTTCCTCAAATTTCAAACCCTTTGGTCTGAGTATGGGTACCCTTTGGTGTCTGATCGCTTCGATGGAACAACCAAACCTTATGCCCGCTATCATGCAAGGAAAACATTGCAAACATTGAGTCCAAAATCATTGAGTTCTATTATCAAAACCATTGAGTTCTATTGTCCAAATCATTGAGTTCCCTTATCCAAAATCATTGAGTTTCACTTTACTAAAATCATTGGGTCCTATTTCCAAAATAATTTGAGTCTTATTTTTACCAAAATCATTGAGTTAGAGTATTATCACTTTAGAGGTATAACATGTTTCTCACTACCTTGGTCTTGGAAAACAAAGGTTCATTCTAGGTCAACATTGGGTCAAACATTTCATCCATCATCATATTTCATCCTTCACTTCACCAAACTTTGCAAACTTTTGAATACACCAACACTTTGAACTTAGACATCTATCAACCCAAACCCTAACTTAGATACTTTGTATGTGAAATGAATCCTTTTCCATGCACTTAGTCAAGTTAGTTATCATATTTGAACTATTTTATCTTGAAGGTCACAAGTCTACCCTAAAGATTTACAAGTTCATAAACATCCTTTATCCAAACATCAAACTTAAGTCAAAAGTGTTGTCCCAAAACATTTGCAAAGATCACTTCAACCCACATCATTCACCTTTTCATTTCCCACTATCACCATTGCTCCAAAAAGACTTAGAGGGTCCCTTCTACCTAAATTTGAGTCAACTAGATAGTTCAAACATTACAAATCTCAACACAACTCTCCCATAGGTGACACACAATTTATGGTAACCACAAGATCACAACATAAGAGAATCATGGAGAAAACAAAAGTCTCATCTACCCTCAGTAATACCAACCCTCAAGAATTCAATCCAAGGAGTTATTATACTCCTGCACAAAAAATCCAAGATCTGGTAGGACCTTATGAGATAGAAGACATTACAAACAACCCACTTCAACTTACTAAAGAGGAACTCCTTGAGTATGAACAAAATCATCCAACTTTTCTCGTACAAAATTTGACACTAGGGTTAACCCAATCCATGATTCAACCAACTCCATCCCTTGTGTGAAGTCAACCCTTAACATCTAGTCTTGTAATTAGGGTAGGAACTAACCTTGGTCTCACTTCATGTCTAGGAACAAACACAACTGTGGGTATTCACAACACGACCATTCCATTAACCACCAACCTTCCCAAAAATACAAGTTGGACACCAACATTTGGCAAACCACTTACATTCCATGACGCCACAACAACCTCAACATTTTGAGCGCAACCATCTTCATCCATCATCCTAAATACCCCAAGTGTGCCCAATGTTACACAAAGTAATGTGAACCAAGTGCCTCAAATAGGACAAGGGAAAGATAACACCCTTACGCAAGGGAAACCCTTAGCAAGTGGTTCCAACAACCCCATCAACACATTGAAACAAGTGGTTACCCAAGCTACTCAAGTCAATCCACAATCCACATCAAACCAGTCTATCAACAACCCAAATCAAAACAACACCTTGGTTACAACCCCATCAACCAAGGAAATACCTTGACCACATCTCAAGCACAAGGAAATCTCCAAAGCATTGTTCAAGGTAATCCTTTCAATCAATGAACTCAAGGTCCTAATGTGCCCTTAACATTGTAATATCGAATGGAACCATCATCATCTTTCCCCTTGGTCCCCAACATCATGCAAAATCAAATGGGACCTCAAACATACATTCCTCTAGCTCAATCCACTATCTTACAAGGAATGTTAAACCAAGGGAACCCCTAGCCTCTCATCAACAACTCACAACCCATGAAAAACATAAACACCCAAAACCCTTCGTAGATGTCCCAACAATCAAGCAATCCTACATTGCAAGCACATGCCTTAACTTTACAGCAAGCACAACAGGCCTATCAACAATTCATCCAACAACAATAACAAGCAGCCTTAGTAGCACAACAACAATATAAACAACAACAAACAACCTTAGTAGCACAACAACAACAACAAAAATAACAAGAAATATTAGTAGCACAACAACAAGAAGCCCAACAATCAGCCTTAGCAGCACAACAACAACAACAAAAACAAGCCCAATATCAAGGCCTAGTGGCCCAACAACAAAAACAAGCACACCAAATATCCTTAGCAACACAATAAACAACATTAGTGGCACATCAATAACAGCAAGCCCATCAAGCAGCCTTAGCAACACAACAACAACAACAAGGCTTACTAGCTCAATAATATGCACCACAACAACAACAACAAAGTTCCTACTATAATCCTCAATAGAACATCATCAACCCAAATGTGTTAGGAACATATACATTGACACCACAATCACCTTCGCAAAATCCCACACCACCATACACACCATACAACATCTTATCATATCAAAATCCTACGTACAACCTATCTACCATCCCACAATATGCAACATATGTTCCTCCACCAAACCCACAATCTATGATCTATCATCGCAACTTAAGGCGTTATCACAAGAAATGTAGGATCTCTGAATGGGAAAGACAAAGAAGCCTCGTACACATAACTTATGTCCATATTCATTTGATCAAAACATCGTAATGGTATTGTTCCCTCCCAGTTTTCAAATCCCCAAATTCAATAAATACAAAGAGAGGAAGTCTTGTGGACCATATCAAAGAGTTTAACATCATGTATATGGAGGTCACCTATAATGAGTCTTATTTGATGTGCCTTTTCTCGCGAAGTTTAATAGGTCCTACCATGGATTGGTTTTCTTAATTGCCTCCAAGCATCAAAACTTTCCAAGAAATCATGGAAAAATTCATAGATCACTTCTCCTTCAATCTTGACATGGATGTAAGCTTAGAAGATTTGTATACTCTCAAACAAAACAAAGGAGAGTATACGCATCACATCTTATGATGAGCTTGTCCCGAGAGCCCTTAACATCGAGAAAGCCCTAATCTCACAAGGAAACACACAAGTGTATAAATACAACCACCCATCGATTGGTTTTAATGACAAATCCCACTTTTGGGCCAAGAACAAGAATGTTACTGGTGATGGTATTGTTGATGCAAAGGTGGTCTTAACTTCTCCTAGGAAAGAAAACACCCAAACCATGAATACACAACAACCATACACATCACAACCAAACAATCAACTAATGATCAATGCTACACAAACTCAAAATGGACCACAAATAATAAGCAGTGCTCCCAAGTGACAATTCACTCCCTTAGGGGAACCTATGGAGGATGTGTTGAAGTAGATGGTATAGTCTAATCTTATCACACTCCCAGATTTCTCAAACTATTAAGAGCCATAAGTCAAACCTCATAGCTATAGAGACGATCATTTTTGTGAATTTCATCGATACAAAGGTCATAACACACAAAATTGTTTTAGACTCAAACATCTAATAGAAGATCTTATTGAATGAGAAGACATTGATGTCGATCAAAAATCTGGGAATGAAAATCTAAAAATTTACATAAACCCTATGCCTAACCATACAAAAGAAAAATATTCAGGAAAGGCATCAACCTCAAAAAATGTAAACCATACACATGATACCACGGTGGGACATATTTATTCATCACAACATGAGGAATCAGACACACATCAAGATACTATTTTAAAACAAAGTCCAAACTCATCAACAATGTTTAGCAATATTTTATATCGTAATGACATCAAGTGGATATCAAATTTCAATATCTCTACCACATATGACTCAATGATTGGGCATGTTGAAGAAATTCTAAATGAGCCATAAATATCCCTTGTTACAATCGTACCCACAAACTGTTGTGAAGAGTCTTTTATCGATGATATATCATCCACCCAAGGATCATGTCAAGAGGAGGCTCTTGAGGATAACAAAAAGTTACTCTGAATCGAGTTAGGATCAAGAACCCCTATCCCCAGAGTTTCACCAAGAGCTAAGGGACATCTTCCAAACCATTTAAAACTTCAAATATGTCCTTGATATCACTTCTGAGATGTTTCTTTCTGATGGACACATAGATGTTCTTCATCCAAAACAAGAGTTCCCCACTCTTGATATTTCTACACAAGACCAAGCAATAGTCGAGATTCTTGATTCTTACAGTGATTGTACATCATCAACCTCTTTTGAGTCAGCATCAACATCTTTTGAAGTAGTATCAATGGATAATGATGTCATAGAACCAGAGCAAATAGTTCATATTCTTGAATAGCAAGTACCCATAGCAATATCATGTGTTCATGACAAGTCATATTCAGTGGCTATGGATCATAGGATACATTATCAGGGAAAATAATTAGGTATAGATAATTTACCTTCACAATGTTGGGGGAAATCTTGTCTATAGAAAACATCAACATATGGGGCACAAAGAATCCTTATGATGAAAATACTATCAATGCTACAACTAGTCATATCATGAGTTGGAATTCACCCATCATCTCATACACAAACTGGGACCAACATAAAAAGAAGAAATCCTATCTAAGTAAGGCAAAGATCATCAAAGAAAATGAAGCAGTAAAGAAAAAAGGACACGTCAAGTACAAATGGATACTAAAGAAAAATAAAGAAAATAATCCCTCCAAAACTCCACTAGTCAAAGAAACTATGGGGAAAAATCAAAAAGGAAAATATATCCATCAAATGCGTCCTCAAATACAAAAGCAGGATTCTCAAGCAAGGAACAAAGTATATCTAGTGGTTGGTCCTAATTCCATGAAAACCTCTATTCCCACCCATCATTTCTCATCTTCCCAAGTTTGGAGAGTCAAAGGTTCCAAACCATCAACCAATACATCTCATATTCCTTCATACATGTCACCTTCCACTCCATTCATGATATCGAATTCTTGCATTGACCGTGTATTGGCAGCTACCCTTCATCATAAGGATTCTGAAGGAACTTTATCGTGATGTGTGCACATTGACAAGGTTAATTCTGGTATCCATAAGGCAAATCAAAGTTCTTCAAGGTTGCATTCAAGTGCTCGTATCTTAGCAAAGCAACTTCTTCAAGTAGGATATAGTTGGCACGTTATGACAATGGCCTCTACATCAGTACCACCGGGTGGTTCAACATGAGGGTAAAAAATTACAAATTCAAAAATATCAAGAAAATAGTAAAAATAAAAATCGTCCTCTAGTGAAAAACACTATGGTGGCACTTTGGGCAAGTACCATGATGAAAACCAAACAAACATGTGCCATGAGTATAATTGAGCATCTATATGATCCTTCTCAGATAGAAGCATCTCATCCTTGTCATGATAAATCCAATGTTCCCTCAATCCATCCAATACAACTTCATCCAAATATTCCACTTTATCTTGATCTTGACAAAGATTCGGCGTATACTTCAACTCTACTCATGGAAAACTTTTAATAGGCTCTTTACCATTTTATCTCATGAGGTCCCATAGCCTACATCTAGCATGAAAAAACTCAGTCAAACTTTTCTCATATACATTACCTATCTTGGTTATCCATTGCATTATGAAGAATTGCTAGACACTGAGGGCGGGTCGTTACACTCTTTTTTTCAAATAACTCTTGATCCATGTCTTTTATCTCACAATGTGACATCGACATCATGATCTAGGTATCATTTACCTCAAAATCTCATCAAAAAATCCAAAAAATATTCATAAAAACCTCATCAAAATCCAAAACATTTGCAAAATCATGTATAGTTAAAATCCAAAAGCATTCAAAAACTGTAAATTCAAAATCCAAAACATCTAAATCACATCAAAATCCCTAAAAAGGTCGAACATCGAAAATCCAAAAATAGTACCATCTCAAACTACGAGTCTCTAAGCTTGAACGTAGGCAAGGCCATCATTGATGTACCACTGAGATATCCTAGGTCAGTCCTTTAGGAGTCTATCATAATAAACTGACAATCCATCAACTATTAATATATCATCTTCAATAAGTCAATTCATTCAAACTACGTGATCTCTACGTGTATAACGTAGGAAAGGATAATATTTGATCAACCCTCGAGGCCCCTAGGATAGGTCTTTTATGTTAGGTTCTTGGTTGAAACTTAGAAAATCCCTAAACATTCAAATATTATAAAATCCTTAAACATTCAAAATCTCAAAAAACCCTAAAAACACTTGGAAAACTTGAAAAGCTCAAAAACATTGGAAAACCTTAGAAAACCCTAAACAGCCTCAAATAATTGAAAACAAAAACATCCACATAAACTTTCAAAAAGACCAAAAACAACCTCAAAACATTTTCAAAATACCAAAAACAAATAGAAAGCAAGTATTGCAAGTCGTAAAGTGGGAACCTAAGTGTCAAAATCTAAAGTCTAGATCATAGGTAAAACGAGTCAGTGGAGTTTGTATCAACAAATTATCAAACACCCCATCCTAATCCAACCGTCTGATCAACATGTCCTAGGATGTATCCTTCCCGCAATGGACATCAATATCAGAAATCACCTTAGCTAAATTAAACTGGCAAGAGATATAGATAGCACTAATTGTGTCTTTGATCTTTTCTTCTGATTTATTTTAATGACCCATTTCGTGGACCTCTCAAGGATGTCTATCAAAATGATTTAGAGAGAAAGGAATGGGGCATCAATCATTATCTTTCATTTGGTGTGCTTGTGGGTATTCTTGTAAAATAATCTTGGCGCATACTTGCTTAGTTTTGTGTAGGAAATTTGTTTGGAGTACATTGTTGACTATTGCGTATGCTTTGGTCCGATATATTCTAAGCTTCTAACTTACATTCCAACGAGGTTTTTGTATGTCAAGATGTGAACAAGAACTATCTTATCTATTTGCAGAGTCAAATTCCATTACACTAGATACAATGCCATCCTGGTTATCCATACCTTGATGCATCGTGTCTATGTGTTATATCACACAATAAGGAACGACGGAAAACTCCAATCCCAAGATATGAGCAAATCATCATCATGCATTTCTCATCACCATCTCTAATAAAGTCTTGGTGGATCATAGACTTGTTGGATCTTTTGAATCAATCATCAAAATCAATGGTCAATCATCCTATTTCTTCTATCTTCTCTCCGTGCCAATTTGGTATCATGACATTCAACAAAAACCTCATCAATACATCCATCCTGCATCCACAAATCATCAGCATGCATACATCTTGCATTATCACAACACATCATAATATAAAAGAGAACGTATCTATTCCATTATCCTTTAAGCTATGAAGAATAATATAGATTTGTTATTCTAAGCCTCTTAAATTGTTGCACACATATCATCAGCATACATTATAACATCATAAGCACAAACATTTGCATAAGCATACATAGCATGAACATATGCATTATCCATACATCTTTATATCATATCATCCATCACATAAGACTGCATAAGCAAAATGCACCAAAAATAAATACATCCATATCATTTGCATACATAAGCATATCATATCATAACATCTACATATCATGTCATAAAAATATAGTGAAAAATAATATAACATTGCATCCATTCCATATCATTACATCTCATATCATATCATCAAATATACCATGGCATATGACATAAGCATAAATAAAATAATTGCATTCATACATTCATAAGAATCAAATAAAATGAACGCATCACATTATATCAAATATGTATCATATATATTATATATATCAAAAAATGGAGATTGTTATAATACAATATCTGCGTCAGTGTATGTATATCGATCAAAAGTACAATATCCACAAGGCTATCAAAAAGGATCCCATGAATGTATCTTTGTATAAAGAATCGGGCGATAATCCAAAAGTGTCTGTACAAATGAGCTAGCCCTGATGGTTGCTCCCCTCACCAGGCTATCTCTTGGGCTGATCCTCGACGGGCATCTAAAAAAATCAAAAAAAAATAAATTTAAATTTAAGTAGCAATTTTTAATCCGAAGAGCACTAGTCTTTAAACCAACGTAACAGGTACCTCACTTCAAAGAGGTGCAAAATGTAGACATTGAAAAATGTCTCGAATGATATCATACACTTGAATCAGATATATTAACATCATTTCATCTCAAAACTTAGCCTCTTTTCGCTTTATTAATTAAATTAGCCAAGTTATTTAATTAATTATATCATTTGCATCTATTAACATAATTAATTTAATCGGGTTAATTCACCCCCTTTTATGCTAACATTTCATCTCATTAAATTAAATAAATCAAACTATTTAATTTAAATCCCTAAATCTTCTTATTTAATTAAATAACCATAAGTTATTTAATTAAATGTCATTCCACCTTTCCCCCATTCATTTAATCATTTTATTTAATGAATATCATCTAATTCTTCTAAATCCCCTAATTTCATAATTAACATTGTTTAATTATCAATTATCTTAATCTAATTTCCCCCACTTGCAAAGGAATATTCCTCCTTTGCACATTCCTCCAAAAGGAATATTCCCATGGAATATTCCCTCCCCTTTTACACAATTAAACTTTGTTTTAATTTGCTAATTAACTATTTTTCCTCACCCATGAGAATATTCCAAAGAATATTCTCTCTTCTCACTCATTTGAAAAAGGGAATATTCTTACAAGACTTCATGTGCAAGTTAGCTTGTAACCTCTTGTGCAAGTTAATTTGTGACCTCTTGTACGGGTCAAAAGTGTGTTTGTTTAAAGGAATATTAACCCTTGATTAAATCCCATCTTCCATTCTCATTCATTGATGAGAATCCATGATCCATGTCTCCATCTTCTTTCCTTTTTTACCATTGATTATCTTTTTCAATTTTAGACCTTCATTTCTCATTTGCTCTCCTATAAATAAAGTACTATTTGGAGATAAATGGATCCATCTTTTAACATAAAACTTATGTTGTTAAAATCACTCACTCACACTCACACTCATATTTAGCACACATTTAGCATCTTTTAGTTTATTTTAGTTACATTAATTAGCTTTAAGCTTCCATTAATGGCTTCAATGATCACATAATGCATCCATTTAGCTTGTTTTTGAATTAGGGTTTGAATCTTTTAGTTTATATTTCATATAGATTAGCTTAGCATTCACATATCTTCATCATTTTAGCATGAAATCATGTTTAATTAGCTTGCATCATGCTCATTTAGATTAAAATCATGTTTCCATACACATCTCATAGTGGTTCCATCAAATTTCTTTAATAAATCTGACTAGAACAAGCTCATTTGTCCACGGGATTGGGAAAGGGTCGTCATTCCACATCAACACGACACCACTCCCCTAACAGATAAGTTTTATATGGGTTAGAGTAGGCATTTTAAAGCTTTAGTCTAGTTTAGTATGCTTAGTTTTGATAAATGTTTAGTTTAATTTTCATTTGAATGGTCATGTTGAGATTTGACGTTAGTGGCTTCGTTATGCTTTGATTCTTCATGGATCAAGCATAATCGGCCCATGCTAATCCGTCAGTCACAGTAATGAACAAAATTTATGTAATGTAACAAGTTTACCATTAATAAGGTATGTGTAGGAAAAACCTATGCTATGAAAATAAAAACTAACACTAAAAAATATTTTTGTTAGGGTTGGGTTGTTGGTGTGAAAAGTGTCTTTATGTATCTAGTTTCTTTTTATCTAGTTCCTACACTTAGTAGTCCTATTCACACTAGCTTAAGTTCACTTAGTGGTTTATTTTTCTCACCTCAGACACTTGATGCATGCCTTCACACTTGTCCCAAGTGTTCTACATGTTTCACATCACTTGGAGGTTTAGTTAGTCTTTCCATTTCACCTTCCTACCTCCTTGTTGTCCTATATAAAGAAGGAGTGATCATTGTACTCTACACATTTTATGATAGTTATTTTTCTTTTGCATTGTGCTTGATTCATTTTATGATAGTTTGAATATTGCATTCATTATTTTTGCTCCAACATGGGTAAGTGTGAAGGACATTGGGTAGGGTAGAAGTTGTTATTGATTACTTAACCCTATTTATTAAAGAAAAGTTTCCTCCCATTTGATATTTCTAGTATTATTAAAAAATTTCAGTGCTTCCATCCAACTCATTATGCTCTTCTATAGGAAAATCATAAGTGAATTATAAACGTTATCCCAAGATTGCTAGAATCTTGCTTCAGATTGTGTTAGTGGTTAGCTGATTTTTCATTATTTTTTAATTCTTGCTAGATTTTATCCAATACCATGTGGAACTATGGATAGTAAATCTCATTATGATCTTAGGTGAATGGAATCTACATCTATCAAGTTGGAAAAGGTATTTAAGATTAATTATTGTTCCCTAATTGTTTGAATTCTATTTATATTTCTAAGAGAGGATCAATGCCACCATTATTTAGGTGAGTATTCCATTGATGATTGTTGCATTGATAATTATAATTTCTTGTTTGATAACCTCCATTTTCCTAATTTATGGATTTAGGAAATTATTGTTCAATTTTTGGACCATCCTTTGCATGCTATCTATGTCCATATTGTTGAATACCCAAGATACTGAGGGGGGGGTGAATCAGTATCTTCTTAAACTTATTAAACAAATACCATCCAATTACTCCAATGCATATAATAGTAAAGATAAGTAAGAGCATTAACAGAGCATGAAAGCACACAACACATGAACACCAGAATTTTTACGTGGAAAACCCAAAATGGGAAAAACCATAGTGAGGGTTAGCTCACAATATAGTATAACTAGTTATAAGATATTACAAAAAGGGTGCCTCACTGTCAGGACTCGCTGCCAAAAATGGGAGGCTCACTTCCTACAGAGATACAATGACAAAATGGCTTAAAGTCAGAAAATGAACTGATAAAGTTACACCTAACAAGTGTTGATTCAGTTCCTTTGATGCTCAATAAACTGCCTTAACACACTTCATCATCTTCACACTTCTTCACATTCGCACCATCAATCTCAAAACTATCTAATATATATATGATACATCCACAAGCATCAGTTAGGTCGGCCTAATTAGATGCAACCCTTATTCACCAAAAAATCAATTGTCGGTTTCAAGCATGTACAAAATATTTCCAAAAACAATCCAAGCATGTAGCATGCTACAACATGTCGGCATGGACCTAAGATAGGTCACACATACATCCACACTACAAAATTATTCCATCATAACATCAACTATCCATTAGGTCGGCCAGAGATAGACCTAATAGCAAAAATGCAACAATAGAATGATGCCAAATCTCCATACGAGCACCTGAACACGTGAGATTCTGAACATAAAACCTTCTGACATCCAAAAATCATTTCCCAAAATTGCAAGTAACAATAATCATTAGTGGAAGATTGCGAACCAAAATACCGAAGGATAGTAATTGCATACCTATCCAAAATACCAGATCAAGCTATGACTTAAACTTGCAATTGCAACTCATATAACATGGTGACATCAATGAAAACACAAAAAAAAATTAATAGGATGTTCTTCTTCATTCTTCCAACAATCTCCCCCTTTTTCATTGATGGAAACATGTGCCAAAATAATTTAAAACACACTCCTATCCTCATCACAACATTCTCTCCCCCTATGTACAACACACTCCTCAACATTCTCTCCCCCTTTCTTTATTACTTATTACAACATTCTCTCCCCGTTTGACATCAAGGACAAAGGGCGGTCCAAAAAGAAATATGAAAACTGAAAAACATTACCTAGAGGATGGAAAGCCTTGAAGCCCCTTAAGAATACCTTGCCAAGTTGTCTTTCCATTCTCCCAACTATTCTTTGCAGACAACAACATTTTGTTCAAGGATTCCAATTCCACCAGACTTTCCTTTGCATCGTCTGAAGTACCAGGATCCAAATTGATCTTGTCTAATTTCTCTGCATTTCCCAAAGCATTGGCAATCGAGGTATACTCCATTCTTACAAGGTCACCTAATTGACCAAATATTCCGATGATATCCTCCTTTTACTTCTGTAGAATAAATAATTTGTCTCTATGAGCAGAGATCGCATTCTAGATTGTCATGTCTCTATCTTTAGATGCATTGTAGGTACTAGAGACAACAGTCAACTGGGACTCAATGGAGTCCATAAGATCCTTAATTTTCTAAGTGGAATCCGACCACTTTAAGCAGTAAGTAGAGACAACATTTTCTTCAGACTCACTAGTCTGCATGACTTCCAGATTCTTCTCAACATTTGTGTGTGCCAAAGCACACTTATCATGAAGTGTCGAGAGTCTTTTCTCTACCAACTTCTCCTCAACTTCTTGCTTTGTCTTCTCATCAAGTCTGGAGGAATACTCCTTAAAGGATTCCAATAGCAATTTCAAATTCTCTACCAGAGTGAGATATGTATCCATTGATGTACCGGGTGTGGCCTCCTGCAAAGCTTTAAGAGCATCATCAATAAGCTTTATCCCTTTCTGATGAGTTTCCAAAATTTATCTTCTACCGAATGCATGTAATGCATCCCCTAACACAAACTTATGAACAAGAGAAATTTTGTCCAAGTCCACTATGCCCTAAATCTGGGGAGTTGTAGAAGTTTCGGAGGAATCACCAGCTGGAACCTTATCTGCATGGATAGCAAGCCTTTGAAAACATCATCACCGAAGGAGGATTCTCTGAGGTACTTAAGAGTTTCTACAACCTGCCTTTGATCTTCTTCATTCTTCCTGGTAGATTCCCCATTTTTCTCTTCTTCCTCTCCTTTTTCTTTTTCCTCTTCCTTCTCTTCTTCTTCTACTTTCTCTTCTTCTTTTTCATCTTTATCTCAGTTCCCTTCTTCATTCCCTTCACCTTCATTTTTATCTTGCTCTCCTTCAGGATTATCTTTTTCACCTTCATCATGCTCTGAAGGGTCAACACCATGCTTCTTTGGCTTAGCTTCTCCCTCATTTTGTTTCCCCATCTCCAGAGGATCATTTGCAACACCTGTATCCAGAGGGATATCTGCATCATTAGCTGCCATATCATATCCGGTGTAAATAGTTGTAGCAGATACAAATTTATCTCTATTAGTGAAGTAGATCTTGTGGTCGATCATTATTGCAACATACTTCATAGAAGGATTAGTGATAGGCGTTGTAGTAAGAGCCCTCCTGTCATATGTAGCTCTGGTGAGTTGCATCACCACTTCATTCTTTACAAACTTCAACACTGGTACCGGTCTGGTATCATAGAGTCTGGTAACTGCCTTAATTGCTTCCTTAGTAATAAGGTAAGGTCTATAAGTCCACAAAAACTTGTCATGCATTCTATTGAGAGCTAGTTTTACATACTTATCATCAACAGTGGAGCTGAAGTTAGGAAAATAATTCCATCTATCCAATTTCTTCACAATAATGTTTGAATACTCAGATTTTACCGAGAAATCATCCCCTGTGAGCTCATTTTGCCATATGTTTGTCAATTTACTATGATTTTACTCCTCAGTCTTGACTCGAATGTACATCATACTAGCTTCAATCGGCATAACCCCGTGAGGAATCGATGAGAAGGTGCCTAGAGGGTTGTCTTCAAAAACCTTCATAGAATACTTCTTATATGATGGTCTTGTTGGGAAAAGGTGTGTTGTACACCTTGCATAATATATTTAATGTAATTATCCTTGGGGCCACTTAATGTTGCATGTACCATTGGGACATAAGTTAAGTTGTAAAAATGTAATTATTTAATATTGGGGAAAATAATAAATAAAGCACCCAATATTAAATAAGGGGACATGGTTTGTAATCTCATAGTTATTGTCACATAGTTTTGTGTAATACCACTTAGTGGTTTTGTGGGAGATTACTTCTATAAAAGCAACCACAAAGGTAGTTATTATGAGATGCAATTTTGCATGATTAGCTTTGGTTAGCATTTGTGAGGGTTTGAAGCATGGCATAGGATGTGTGGTTGCATGCTTGTTCGCATGGATTGCTTGGAGAGAGCTTGTTGCTTCAATGGTGTTCATAGAGACTCAGAAGATGTATTGTAATCTTTATTGTTGAATAATACAGGAGAGATGGATGCTTTTGGAGGCTGGATTTTTCCCTATTGAGGGTTTTCCCAGGGTATATCTTGTGTCATATTTTCATGGGTATGTTGTCTATTCTCTTGCATGTGGATTCTGAATACTTAGATGCATAGATTTCTTTATGGGTTATGTGGAAATTGTCTTTAATTGGCTGCAAGTTTCCAACAAGTGGTATCACTGTCAAAAGCTCCCACTGAAAAGTGTAATCAAGCTATCCATGACATCATGACAACCATCCTCTCCATGAAGATCATCCAAGTCTACACACACAACTGAAATGTTAGTAACATAACAAGTAGAACCAAAATCTTCAAGCCAAGAAGATACCTACAACCGCCAAACCATCATAAACATATCCATCACCGCCAAAACCATCATTGTCAAAAGCTCCCACTGAAAAGTGGTATCAGAGCTTTGGTTATGGTTGTATAACCCTTGGTTGAGAAAAATATTGTTTAAGTTTGAATCTATGCATTGCATGTGAGAATCAAAGGCATGGCAAGATATGAGGGCTTTGCAGGTTGTTTATTGCAGATCTGAGGGTTTTGGGTTTGTTGTTATGATGGGTTGTTTGTGGATCTGGGATGTGAGAAATTTTGGGTGAAATAGGTTTCTTGGTTTTGTATTCAAATGGGGGTTTTGGGGTGAGCTTTCACAGATGATCTCCTAACCCAAAATAGACCTCATGCTTGGATCCGAGTTGGCCGAGAGACAAAAATTCATATATAATTTGACCTATTTATGATACTGTGAAAAATTGCAAAAATTTTGTGACAATGCCCAGATCGTACGGATGTCAAAATAATATTAAAAAAAAAATCTCCATCCATTTAAAAATTTGTACCTGCAAAACAAAATGAAAAAAAAATTAGAAATCAAAAAAAAAAATTGATTTGAAAAAATTTACATGAAAAACTTTTGAAGAAAAAAAATATATATAAAAAGGGGGAGGGGTCGGCCCCCCACCCTTATCCTCCGTCATATACCCGCACAGAGGCTGTCGGCCTGCACTAGCAGGCCGAACGGTGCTAACAATGCCACCATCCTACCAGCGCAGGCCCCAGTCTGCGCCTGGCATGGTCGGTGTGGCCAGCGGGAGGAGCCCGCCACCCCATTATATGGGGTTTATTAAACCTTTAAAAATGTTTTTAAAAAACATTGTTTTTAAATAAAAATTCATCGCCTATATTTTTATTATTAAATGTCCGCCATGCATAGGAATTTTTTCCATGCATATTAAAAGGCCCATGCAATCTTTTTGCATGTAAAATAAAATTTAATTATATTTGAAAAGGATTTCGGGTCCGCCACCCAAGGAGTGGCGCTGCCCAGGTGGGGCCACCACTCAGCCACCAAGGGTGGCTAAATTTTTTTTGCCTTAGGTGCAAACTATGCTTTTGCTTCGGAGGGGCATAACTTTCGCCCAAATTGTCCGTTTTTCAACTTCTTAGACTCGTTGGAAAGCTGACTCAAAGCTCTACACTGTGGTGATAGAGTTTTTTTTCCAGATTCTTTAGTTTTGATAGTGTTTTTCTTGGTCAAAGTTAGATGTTTGTTTTGAGTTTTGAGAGGTGATATCAGGTGCATACGGAGTCAGATTTTGGACTTTGAATAGTCGACGAAAAGCTTGTTCAGAGCACTATACAGTGGATCGGGTTTGGAGATATTTTGGCATGGTTTATTTTCTCTTTTCTTTATCTGAGCTATTTATGAGTTTATGGATGATTAGATCTTGGAGATTTGATGTTGGGTTCATTGTATACTCATTTGTACATCTCATATTATTCTATTTTTAACATGGTTATCAGCATATGGTTGAATTTATATGCTTCATTGATGTATCTACAAGTTGTGCAATGTTGTAGGTGGTCTATACTTACATGTTGCATTTATGACTTGGACATGGGTTGTCTTTGCCCATTGATATTTCAATGTTGATGCATGTTTAGTTTTGGTGGCTTGGTTTGCTGGTTTTGTTGTCATGTTAAGGAGATGAGATGGTATTACCAGGTACAGTCATGATATGAGATATATGTAGTTGACTATGATTATGCAGATATGTGGACATTGTTGGGTTGAGTTGTTGTTACATTTGGTGGTGATCATGGTTTCATGGATGTTTCTTGTGCTTTAGATACTTTGGCATGTCATGATGGTTTATGCAGGTGCATTGTTGGTGGTGATGGATTGGTTCCTAATTATGATTGTGGCGGTGTATCTTCGTGGTATGAGGATCATGGTTTTACTTTTCCTTTTTGGAGATCTTGTTATATTTGAGTTCTTTGAATGTGTGAGGGCCTTTGGTTGATCTTCATGAGGAGATTTTTATCATGATGTCATGGATAGCTTGATTACACTTTTTAGTGGGAGCTTTTGACAGTGATGGTTTTGGCAGTGATGGATATGTTTATGATGGTTTGGTAGTTGTAGGTATCTTCTTGGCTTGAAGATTTTGGTTCTACTTGTTATGTTACTAACATTTCAGTTGTGTGTGTAGACTTGGATGATCTTCATGGAGAGGATGGTTGTCACGATGCCATATGTGACTTGGTATCACAGTTCAGTGGGAGTTGTTGGCAGTGATGTGGATTCACCATTTGATGGTGGATGTTCTTTTGCAGTGATTGTTGGGTGTCATTGGTTAATTGGCATCTTTGGTTTCATTGATAGAGGATGGTTTTATTCATATTGATTACATATGTCGATTCTTGGTTTAGGGTGTTATTGTATTATGTCATGGTTTACTCTTGATCATATGTTAGAGTTTTGGCATGGTACTTGTTCTCTTGAGACTAGGATGTATGCATTGTTGTATGAGATCTCCTATTAGGATATGGTTAGATCATGATGTCATGGTTATGTTCTTGATTCGCGATTGGATATATGACATTGATCTTGTGTGGTTCTCTTGGTATTGGATACATTGATCATTTGCTTGATTACTTCATGATGGTGCTATGTTGCATTTGGAGTTTGGCATGGATTGGTTGGTTACATGTACTCATGGATACTTGGAGACATAGGTGAGGCTTGAGTTCTCTTATGATTAGAGACATGTGTTGAGATGGTTACTCTTGATGAGATTTCAACAGGGAGTTTGAGGAGCCTACACCTTGGTTGGACATGAGTTAAACATGGACCTATGAGGAGAGTGTTCTTGGATGAGTCATGATGACTTGGATGTCTTGGAGGAGCATTCTCATTCCCACTCTTTGTCTTCTCGGCAGTTTCACTTGAGAGGTATTGCCCATTGTTACTTTCAGGTGCTTTATGTTTTATGCTTTATCTTCTCATGCGTAAGGATCTTGAGCTATGGATATATGGTTTTGCAAGGTTCATTTGAGGAGTGTTGGCATGTTTATCTCCTTATGCATTGTGATTACATTCATTGATGTTGAGTTTAGGAGATGTATTGGGATTATTTCCTTCATTGGAAATGGATTTAGTTTGATCTTCTTTGGCTTGAGAGGCTTACATTCATGTTGATTACATGATACATATGTAATGTTTGATCTTTGAGATTGAATGGTTGGATGTTGTTGTGGATTTTCTTTTGGGGTGTTGTGGAGGAGATCATACTTGACATAGTTGGCATTTAGAGGTGTATGTAGGAGATTTTCCTTACAGGTTATTGATATACAGGTTTGCATATCATTGTGGATGATTCCTTGGTTCTACATGATGTAGTTTACACTTTCTATATGATACTATTGGTAGACTTGGTATGCCTTGATCTTTTTCATATTTGCATTACCCATGCAGTGGGAGCTCTTGGATGTGTATGTCATTCTTTGATAAGTTTTGCACATGGAGTTTATGATTGCAGTTTATGGGCGTATATGTTTATGGCATGAGTTTACTATGTTTTGTATACCTTGAAGGTATGGATTGTTGGATGTATTGGAACTTTTTGTGGGTTTTATTTCAGCTATGGGTTTGTGTATCTTGACAGCTACTGGTGCATATTGATACTTTTGGAATGAGTGTATGTGTTTGGTATATCAATTGAGCAAGACTTATGCTTCGTTGTGATAGATTGTGTGGCTTCTCTATTAGATGGTTTCTCATCTTTATGCATTTCCATGATGGAGGATGAGAGAATTCATGCTTAGGTTGGTGGTCACTTTGATTCTTGTTGCAGGTATCTTGATGGAGCACATGGAGCACTTTGATTCCATGATGGTATATGTGGCTATATGGATTGGTCACTTTGATTCTTGTTGCAGGTATATTGGTGGAGCACATGGAGCACTTTGATTCCATGATGGTATATGTGGCTATATGGATTGGTCACTTTGATTCTTGTTGCAGGTATCTTGATGGAGCACATGGA
Organism: Sequoia sempervirens; assembly: GCA_007258455.2. Classification (NCBI taxonomy): domain Eukaryota; kingdom Viridiplantae; phylum Streptophyta; class Pinopsida; order Cupressales; family Cupressaceae; genus Sequoia; species Sequoia sempervirens. The sequence goes on from VDFB02036594.1 coordinate 86,962, forward strand.
GCACTTTGATTCCATGATGGTATATGTAGCTATATGGATTGTTCATTTCATTCATGTTTTGAGGTTACTTGTTTCCTTTATGCAATGGATACAACAAGTGGGAGAATGTTGGGAAAAGGTGTGTTGTACACCTTGCATAATATATTTAATGTAATTATTCTTGAGGCCACTTAATGTTGCATGTACCATTGGGACATAAGTTAAGTTGTAAAAATGTAATTATTTAATATTGGGGAAAATAATAAATAAAGAACCCAATATTAAATAAGGGGACATGGTTTGTAAGCTCATAGTTATTGTCACATAGTTTTGTGTAATACCACTTAGTGGTTTTGTGGGAGCTTGCTTCTATAAAGCAACCACAAAGGTAGTTATTATGAGATGCAATTTTGCATGATTAGCTCTGGTTAGCATTTGTGAGGGTTTGAAGCATGGCATAGGATGTTTGGTTGCATGCTTGTTCACATGGATTGCTTGGAGAGAGCTTGTTGCTTCAATGGTGTTCATAGAGACCTGGAAGATGTATTGTAATCTTTATTGTTGAATAATACACGAGAGATGGATGCTTTTGGAGGCTGTGTTTTTTCCCTCTTGAGGGTTTTCCCAGGGTATATCTTGTGTCATATTTTCATGGGTATGTTGTCTATTCTCTTGCATGTGGATTATGAATACTTAGATGCATAGATTTCTTTATGGGTTATGTGGAAATTGTCTTTAATTGGCTGCAAGTTTCCGACAAGTCTCGGTCTTTCTGACACACTAACGACTATAAGGGTTTCCATTTCTCCACAAATCGAGCTCAAATTATTTCAAAAAGATGATTCTCATAAACCCACAATGGTACAGAAAAACAAAATACCTTTTTCCTTCATGAAAACCAGAACTAGGGTTTGCACAGCTCACACTTTAAATCGCCTAAAGAATGCTCCAAAAAAGCTCTCTAATTTCTTCAAGTGCACAAATGAAAAAAAATCCTTACTAATTCACTTTATAAATCAATAATTTTCCCTAATTCGCATTAAATGCAGTAGATTTCAAAAAGTTGATAAAAACCATTCTTCACTACACTGAAAAACCCTAATTTGCTCCGCAAATGAACATGTCTGCACATTTCCTTCTAGTTCCTTTTGCATAACCTCTATTTATCCATTCCTTGCAACATATCTTCGTGCCAAAGACTGAAACGCCAAATATCCAAGGGGTTCAAACAATTCTCTGTTAAAACTCCCCCTAAGACCATGCTGGGTCTAATTTCCAGAGGAATTGTCTACACCAAATGAGGTCACAGACGTATTTGATGTTTCTGGCTCTTCTTTCATCCTCCATATTTTGTTCATTTTTTTCTTAGCCTCATCCTTGTCAATTTTCTTCATTGGTTCATTCTTCTTTACCGAATTAGACTATTTTCCCTTTTTACATCTACAAACTCTTGAAATGTGTCTAGGTTTGTTGCAGTTGTAGCAAACAACATTTTTCTAATTTATCTGACCTCCATTAAACCTCTATCTACACTAATTATCTTTGTGTCCAAAATTTTTACATGTATAGCAATAGACAACAAAAGATTGATTCATTCTACCTCCATTAAACCAATTCATCATCTGAGTTTTGCATTCACTAACTCTATGTCCATCTTTCTTGCATGAAAAACATTGTCCGGAGAAGAAACTAGCCAACTGGTTTATTCTACTTTTACACTTTGTTGCCTTGTGACCAAATTTAATACATGAAAAGAAAACACCATTGAAGGATGGGTACGTTTGAGCATTTGGTTGTCTGATAGGTAGTCTTCTAGCAAAGTTCCTTATATTTCTTTTATGCTTTCCTTTGTCTTGAGTCTTTTCATTATCCACTCTGTTTGGGGTCTGCTTATCCTTTGAGCTTTCACCTCCTTCCATTCCAAAACCACCTTTCTCTTTACTTGGTTTCTATCCTGCAATCAATTCATCAAGCTTGGTGGAGCTAGATTTGAAATTATCTTCACAGGTTTTTTCTTTCTCCAGATCTGCTTTCAGGTTCACCACTTCTTGTTCAAGTCTTGTGCATTCATCAGTCTTGCTTTGCACCACTGTATTCAGACATTCTTAAATTCTTTTCTTTCCCTCCACTTACACATTCAATCTGGTAACCTCTTCATTAGCTTTCTTTAATTACTCACCCACTTCTCTACGTCTTTCTTTGAATTTCTTCAATTGCTCTTTCAATTTCTAGATGCATTCATTTGCCTCATCAAGATTTTCTTTCAAGTCTCAATTTTCACTTTCAGCCTTGTCAAGATCTTCAAGAGCAGCCTGGAGTTCTTCTTTATTATCCATTTGTTCAATCTTCAAGATCTTCCTCAAGTTGTTATGCTTCTTCGAAGGAACCAAGCTCTAATACCAATTGTTGAATACCCAAGATACTGAAAGGGGGGGTGAATCAGTATCTTCTCAAACTTATTGAACAAATACCACCCAATTACTCCAATGCATATAATAGTAAAGATAATTAAGAGCATTATTAGAGCATGAAATCACACAACACATGAACACCAAAAATTTTACGTGGAAAACCCAAAATGGGGAAAACCGCGATGAGGGTTAGCTCACAATATAGTATAATCGGTTATAAGATATTACAAAAAGGGTGGTTCATTGCCAGGACTCACTGTCCAAAATGGGAGGCTCACTGCCTATAGAGATACAATGACAAAATGACTTACAGCCAGAAAATGAACTAATAAAGTTACACCTAACAAGTGTTGATTTAGTTCCTTTAATGCTCAATAAACTGACTTAACACACTTCATCATCTTCGCACTTCTTCACATTCACACCATCAATCTCAAAACTATCCAATATATATATCTAATACATCTGCAAGCATCAATTAGGTCAACCTAATTAGATGCAACCCTTATTCACCAAAAAATCAATTGTCAGCTTCAAGCATGTACCAAATCTTTCCAAAAACAATCCAAGCATGTATCATGATACAACATGTTGGCATGGACCTAAGATAGGTCACACATACATCCACACGACAAAATTAATCCATCATAACCTCAACTATCCATTAGGTCGGCCAGAAATAGACCTAATAGCAAAAATGCAACAGAATGATGCCAACTCTCCATACAAGCACCTAAACACGCGATATTCTAAACATACAACCTTCCAACATCCAAAACCATTTCCCAAAACCGCAAGCAACAATAATCATTAGCGGAGGATTGTGGACCAAAATAACGGAGGATAGTAACTGCATACCGGTCCAAAATATCGAATCAAGCTATGACTTAAACTTGCAGTTGAAACCCATATAACATGGTGACATCAATGACAACACAAAATTTGTATAATAGGATGTTCTTCTTCATTCTTCCAACACATATTTGATGTAGAAGGTTGATTTTGTGGCATCACTTGGATTTGAATTTGAAGGTTGTTGATAGGTGCTTGATTGTTCAAGTATAATGGAGCACTTGGTTGATTTTTCATGAGGCTATCCTAATTAGTTGCATTAAGTTAAGGAAATTTATTGTTAAAATAGGGATGTATAGTCAATTATTGATTTGACATAACCTATTTGATTAAAGGGAAGTTCACTACCTAATTAGGATTGAAGACTTGGTTTTGATTGTATGGTTGGTGTTGAAGCTGATTGGGGACAAGGAATTAGATTAAGGAGTGGTGTATGTTGAGTGAGGGCTTGATTAATCATGGTATTTGGTTGCATGTTTCTTTTTTTCTAAGAGAAGAGAGTGGCCTTACCTTATAATATTGTGGGATGAATTTTCTTTCTACCATCATGAGTTCTATTTATGCAATTGACAAACTTATTAGTGTAGGAAGTTAACCTCTCACAAACATTGAAGTAAGAAGATCTAGGGCCAAAAAATACATTTGAAAATATTAGATTTTTTTAGGCTTATAGGGAGCTAGACCATGTGCATAGTTAGTGGAACCTTATGTTGAACATGATTAAATATTGATCGATCTCCATCCTATAAGTTGTAAATTGATGATAAACCACAACGGGAACAACTGGTAGCCTAAAATTATTGAGGGAAGGATATTGAAGCCCTTTCCATATTGTAATTGACCTAAGGGGCAAGGCTAAATAACAATTGTAGGAAACCTCATCAAGAGTGTAAGGAAGTATACAAAATGGAACATCTCCATGAATTTATGCAAAAGTAAGGTATATTTATAGGCATAAATGTTTTATTCCACTATCTTTCCTTTGTTAAATTAAAACTTAGGCAAAAACTTGTCATGATTTTTAGGTAGGTTATGTCTTAAGACTCAAAAATTGAGAGGGTTGTTTATTCCAAGCTAGCAAGGGGGTTTAAAGCCATGATTTTTTGTGGGTTTGTTACAACTCGAATTGAAAATGGAGTTATTAAAATTATAGTAGCTTTGACTACTAGAGAGCTTGTAGATGGGCTTATATATTAATCTTTAGAAGAAATTTGTAAGTCAACAAAGAGATTTGTAGGATCATATGACATTTTTTATTATCAAAAGAGTCATTATAAGAGGATTTAAGTTTGAAGAATCAAGTGAACTGATAGAACTTGATCTAAGAAAGATGAAAGAGGATTCCAATTTTCCCTCCTTTTGGAACTATGATTATTGGGTTACAAAAAGACATTTAATTCTAACATTTTGGAATCAAAGGTAATGATTTTTGTCTTGATAGTAAGTTAAGGATTAGCTTGCTCCCAAATGTAGTGCTTAAACTTGATGCATCTATTGATGCATCTATTTGTCCAAGTATCTTTTGTAGGCCACCTCTTTTGTATTATCCCCATCACAAATTATATAAAAAAAAAATCTATTTGTCCAAGTATATTATGTAGGTCACCTCTTGTAAATTTAATACTTTAGTGGCCACCCTTTGGCCTCGTTAGTCTTTTGTAATAGATTTCCTCTTTGTATGACATGTTTATCATCGTAAGTTATAGTTATAGTAGTGGTCTCATTCCACCTTTGTGATGGTTCTAATTTTCATTACAATTGTTTTAACCATCTTATGGTGATTTGTCCTACCTTTGGCAATGGAAGTGTTGGGATTCTATTAGTTCTTGCTCACTCTAGTACCATGTTCCTTGTCCTTGGCATGCTCTTTAGTGTTTATGATTATTTTATCTTTGTGTTAGTCATCTTTATATTGATGGTGCTCTTATGAGTACATGTTAAGAGTGTTTCCTAGTTCTCATGATGTGAATATAGATACTTTAATGGTCATATACATCTTTGTGGTTGTTTGGTGTGATCTTATGGTGGTGTGTTGTTGGTTTTCATTATGCATTAATTTTTTATTTGCTTGTAGTTTCATGTTTATCATAGCATGATTGGAATAATATCCACATCTTATTCATCATTTAATTTTCTCTACTTCCATGTGGATGGCATGCATTCAAATAGAATTCAAATATTTTTCTTGACCATCATCTGTTGTTCACTCCCACACCATTTGAATGTATTTGAAAATGAAAAATTCATAGTTTGTTGGCATGCCTTACTAGTCTTAACATTTCTTCTTGGTCTAGGGTGATCCCATAATAGTGTGGCCTATTTTTTGACCAAAGTGGGACATTAAAATCAATTTTTTTAAACACAATTTTCACTTTTTATCATCCATAGAAACTAAACAGTTAAACATTTGAAGATGATGTGAACTACTGATTTTTGATATTTTATGTTTAGATTCTAAATATATTTTAAAAATATTAAAAAATAATTTGTGATTTTTTTACATAAGTTTTCATAACTTATTTTGTATAGTTAACAACATTTTAGAAAGGTGGCATTTATTTCATATTTCATTGTTTTTTTTTTTTAAATAAAATTATAAAATTTTAAAACAGATTGATAACACAAATATCTATTGCACATATTTTTCATAATTTTTTGTTGCATACTTTATTTTACTAATTATTGAGGTAAGATTAATCATAATTTAGACATAAGTTTATTCTATAACACATTACTTTTTTTGTATATATCCAAATTAACTTCATTTTTATTCAAACAACGACATCAATACTTAGTGCATAGATATTTTTAATTTTTTCTCTATTTTTAATTTGTTTATATGTGTAGCAAGCCCTGTTGGCTTAACCCACTACTTTAACTCACTTTGCTGATATTTATTTCTGATCTTGATGCTTGTTTTGTTTGTTTTGTGTTTTTTGCTTTTTTTGTGTTTTGTGATGCAATAGTATAAAAGATAAAATGTTGATTGAAATAAATCTAGAACAACTAATGAACATATACATGCAATTGCAGAATGAACAATCCTTTATTCTTCAATCAATAGTATCAAATCTTTTATTTACACATGATCATTTTTTTTTAAATGCAAGAGGTATGAATGGAAAAAAGAAGAAAACCTGGAAGTATGCCTTTGTAAACCCTTGATCATATTTATTTGTTTTTGATCATGCATTTATTCCCCTGATTTTTTATGGAAAATTGGTCTCCTAACCCAGTTATACCAATTTCAAGAAGATTCAGCTCCAAATGATAGGTGTTTCCTTCAAGATGAAAGGACGTCCTCTTCCTACAGCTGTACAACTCACCCAACTTGAATACCCTTCTAAAAATTATTTATTATCACCACCAAATAATGGAAAATGTTTGTTGTTTGTTGTTATTTATTAGATTTTAAATTTGATATAAAAACTCTTAAAAATCACACAAGAAATCCTTCAATGATGCCCAAATGAGACTCCTGATTGAAGCCTCTCTCATGCCAAAATTCGGTGGATCTTCCACCACCTTAGATCAGCTTCCCAATGAAGATTGTACGTTCTCCAATGGTGATTAAATTCTGAAACCCCAGCTTCAGGTGGAAAAAACTCCAAATGCAAATGTCAAGTCTTCAGCCAAGTGAAGTCAACTTTTCCTTGAGAGCTTATATACTTTCTTCAAAAAGTTTGATTTCCTTCATTTAGCTTTTTTAATCATTTTAAGTGATATAAAACTTCACTTTCATGTAATAGATTGACTTTGGCCAAAATAAATAATAATTTAAAGTACTTAATGAAGGGTATTAAGTACATGGCTTTTAAGTGGCCCCTCCTTTTTAATAAAGTTAATAAATAACTTCATTATATAAAATTTAATAATTAAAACATTATTATTGTCTTTTCCTTCATTAATAACTCATCAAATATGCCATGATTAATTGTGCCACAATAATACTGCCAAAGTTAGGAGTCCAGGTGCCCTGCCAAAAATAGTATTACCAAAAATATCACTTACTATAAATAGTAAGTGTCCAAAACTGAGCCAGTAAGCAAATGCAAATGCTAGACCCTGAACCCATGGAGTCAACTGCAATGTGTAATGTCCCATATGCTGGGGAAACAGTCCAGATGGACCCTCTAATCAAAATTGCTAGCTCATGAGGGTCGAGTGATGAGCTAACCTCATGAACACCTGATGTTGACTATGGTGGGGACATTACAGTCCACCCTCCCCGAGATTGCTTGCCCTCAAGCAATCGCAAATTTGGACGCTACAGAATATCCTCATGCTCCCACGTAGCATCCTCAACTAGAAAATCCTTCCACTTAACCAAATATTCCTTGATGACTCTACGCCGAAGATGTCTCTCCCTGGTCTCTAGGATAGCCTCAGGAACCAAAACCAATATGCCCTCATCATCCAAGGGTGGGTGTGTAGTAGAAGGAACAATATGATGTCCCAACGCCTTCTCCAGGCGTGATACATGAAAGACATTATGTACTCTACTGCCTACCGGTAAGTCAAGATCATACACCACCTCACCAACTCTCTGAATCACTCTAAATGGTCTGTAATAACGTGGTTGGAGCTTCTCTACCCCACTCCTCCTGAGTGTAGACTGTTTGTAGGGCTACAACATAAGGTATACCATGTCACCAACCTCAAATGAATGCCCCACTTGCCTCTGATCAGCATACTGCTTTTGTTGATTCTGAGCCTTCTGTATATTTTCCCATAATGCTCGCATAATGTCTTGGTTCTCCTGTAGAAGATCACCAGCACTAGGTACCCTGCTATCACTGAGCAACAAATCCAAGAAACTAGGTGTGCCATACCCATATAAGGCTCGAAATGGTGAAATTTGTATGCTCATATGGTAGGTGGAATTGTAACAATACTCACACAAGTGAATCCACCTAACCCAAGCTCCTTGTTGTGTTGTCACATAGTTTTAAAGGTATCCTTCCACCCATTTGTTCACTATTTCAGTCTGACCATCGGTCTGTGGATGGTAGTTGGTACTCGGAGTCAACTTGGTCCCACTTAAATGAAATAACTCCTGCCAAAAGTGGCTCATGAACTGGCGATCTCTGTCGTTGACTATGCTCTAAGGCAAACCATGTAGTATGAACACCTCATGGAAGAAAAGATTTGCCACCTATGTCACTATATATGTAGTAGTAATGGGAAATAAATGAGCATATTTTGTCAAACGATCAACCACTACATATAAACAATCCCTGCCTTGCGCTTTCGGCAAGCCTGAAATGAAATCCATAGATATGCATTCCCATTTCCTCTCGGGAATGGGGAGCAACTGAAGCAATCTTGTTGGAAATGTGTGCTCCTGTTTGTTTTGTTGACAAACAATGCACTCTCTAACATGTCGAAGAACATCGGCTTTGAGACATTTCCATGTAAACCTCTCTTGAACCTGTCTATAAGTCTTATAATATCCAAGATATCCAGCCAATGGTGAATCGTGAAAGGTTCTTAACACTTTGTTCTTCACATCAGATCTTGGGACCAAATATATCCTCTCCTTGTAAATGATAAGCTTATTTACAAGAGTGTATCTGCTTTCCTGGATAGCCCCCTCAATGATGCCAGAATCCCACGGGTTCTTAGAATACTCAGCTATGATCAAATGTCTCTAGTCCTCTAAGATCTCGACCATGGAGCTCAAGTGTGGGTGGCGTGACAATGCATCAGCGACTACATTTTGAGTGCCCTTGACATATGGGATGTCAAAATCATAAGACTAAATTTTGTTGATCCATTTTTGTTGCCACTCATTCAAATATGTCTAACTAAGGAAATGCCTCAGACTATTATGATCAGTCTTCACACTAAACTGACTGCCCACTAGGTATTGTCTAAACTTAGCCAATGCATGCATGATGGCTAACATCTCCTTGTCATAAATGTTGTAGCTCAACTTCGGCCCTCTTAGCTTTCTACTCTCGAAAGCTATGGGGTGCTTATCCTGCATAAGCACAGCACCAATTCCCTCTCCTGAAGCATCGCAATGTAACTCAAATGGCCTGGTGAAGTCAGGAAGTGCCAGGATTGGACATGATTTCATCAAAGTCTTGAACTTCTCAAAGCACTCATGTGCCCGAAGAGTCCATATAAAAGCCCCCTTTCTGTGTCAAATCTGTGAGTGGCGCTACATGACGTGAAAACCCTCTGATGAAATGGCGGTAGAAGGCACACAACCCAAGAAACCCTCTAAGTTGAGCCAAATTCTCTAGAGCTGGCCAATCCAAAATAGCATGAATCTTATCTGGATCCATGTGTACCCCCTCTGCACTAATAATATGTCCTAGATATAACAGCTTTGTCATCCCCAAGGCACACTTGGACTCCTTGGCATACAAGGACTCCCTGTCAAGTATGCCTAGTACAGTATCCAGATGAACCAAATGCTCCTCCCAAGTCTGACTGTAGACCAGATTATCATCAAAGAAGACTAATACATATCTCCTCAGCTGTGGTTGGAAAACTCTGTTCATCTTGGACTGGAAAGTGGTAAGTGCATTAGTTAGGCCGAATGGCATAACCAAAAACTCATAATTCCCACAATGACAACAGAAAGCAGTCTTCTTGATGTCCTAATCTCTGGCCCTAATCTAATGGTATCTAGACCTCAAGTCAATCTTTGAGAAGAAACATGCGCCATGGAGCTCAATTAGCTCATCTCTGCATGGGATCAGATACCTATTTTTTATAGTTCTCTTGTTCAGCTGACGGTAGTCAATACACATGCATAGAGAACCATCTTTCTTTTTCACCAATACTACTGAAGACACAAAGGGAGACTTGCTCGGCCATATGTGCCTCATAGCCAATAACTCCTTAATATTTTTTTCTATCTCATCCTTCATTCGCTTGGGGTGACGGTAAGGGGTGATCATAACAGGCTTAGCGCCCTCCTCCAACTCGATAACATGCTCAATGCCTCTATCTAGGGGTCTGCCTAGGGGTATATCACTAAACACTTTAGTGTGTTTAGTCCTGAGCTCCTGTATGTCCGGATGGTAAGAAGGTTTTTGCTATTCATCATGAGTAGGCATCACCATAAACTCTGCTGCCTAGTCTACCATATCATGACGAACTAATCTCTCCATCCTCCTATAAGAAATTACTTTTAGGTTGTTTTCCTTAATGGCTTTGAGAACATGAGTTTTACCATCAATCTAAAATTTCATCTCCATGTCCCTGAGATTGAGAGTAAACTATCCAATAGCATGTAGCCAACACATACCAAGCACAATATCGGTATCCCCCATGTTCACAACATAGAAATCAGCCTTAAACTCGTATTGTTGAGACGCATAGGTAGATCTGAAACCATTCTTTCACACTTGAGTGTGTAGCCACCAGCAACCTTTACTCTGATTCCTTTGAATTCCTTTGTTTGAATACCTTGTCTCTCTACAAATCGTGCATCTATAAAGTTGTGTGTGGCCCCTGTATCAAGTAGAGAGATCACTTTTTGACCTGCTAAGATACCTCTCATCCTAAATGAGCCTTCTTTTTGCATACTAGTGATATAGGAATCTTTTATTTGTTGCTCCTCTTCATTTCCCTCTTCTTTTTCTGAATTTTCAAACCCTTCTTCATCAAGAACAGCCTATTGTTCATCCAAATCAGTCAAGTCTTCTCCTTCATAGAACCATTCCATCTGCTTTGCTTTACCCTTGGGTCTCAAGGGGAATTCGTGCTTATCATCATATGGTCTTTGCACCAAAATCAAAGCTTATGTTTCCTCAAATCATTATAAGTGTCTCTATCCAATGATGAAGAAAATTATGAGAGAAGCTATTTCTGGATTAGATTGTGTAAGCTTTTTTTGATCCAAAAAAAGCTTACACAATCTAATCCAGAAATAGCTTCTCTCATATTCTTATGGATTGTGGAAATCTAATAACATTGATGAAGAAAATTTCCTTTTTGGATCAGAATTTTTTGATTTCTTCGAGACATCCTTTTGGTCACTAGAAGAAGATGGTTTAGGCAAAAATTTTCTTCATGAAGTAGATGGTTCCATGATCCTTGCCTTTCTCATGGCTTCTTGCAATGTTGGTGGATCAAATGCCTTAATCCACCCCCTCATTGGCTCAAATAATCCCTCCACAAAGAGTATGATCAGCCTTCTCTAAGAAATTCATGTGACCATGACGGATAGTTTTTGAAATTCACTAATATATGCCTCCAAGCTGCCAACTTGTCTTAACTGTGCAAGGTCCCTAAAATAATATTTGGGATCCTTTCTATCAAATCTTTCCACCGATCTATCTACAAACTCTTGATATGAAATGATTCTATCATGTTGAAGTGTCACCATACCATGGTGCCACCAATCATGCGCAACACCATCCAAATGCAAGGAAGCAAAATTGATTGCATCTATTTCAGACATAGGGCATAATGACAAGAATGTGTCCAATTTGTTGATCTAAGAATGAGTTGAAACCTTGCCACTTCCATCAAAATAGGGCATAGTTAGTTTGTTGGTTGCATGCTTAAGTTCTTTGCTTTGAGTGTAAGGTCTCCTATCAGTCCTTGATCTTAAATGTTCCCTCTTTTGGCTCAAGTATCCATCAAAACACAAGTGTTGTTTGACTTCCGGTGGTAGCATATCCCACTCATCATGAATAGCCATAACATTATCTACAAATTGGGGCTCATTGTCCTCTTCCACATGTGGTGTGACCGGTTCATTTGGTAGAAATGTGGGACATGTTAGCCTATCAAATGTGAGAGTAGATGCCCTCCTACCCCTTGGTGTAGCCATCACACTTCCATGATCTTCTTGCTCCTGTTGAACCCTCCTTGGTTGATCTATTTGCTGAATTGCTACAGTTAATTGTTGCAAAATATTGGTTATTTTTTGTTGACCAGCTACTATTTGGTGTTGTCTTGCTTCTATCCCTCTGAAAATGGTTCTTGCTTCTCATTCATCATCATGCCTATCAAACCTGGGAGGACTACCCTCTCTTCTTTCCCCCATGATTTCCTATTGAACCTGTTCTTCCACCTGTTTATCCTATTGTTCAGCCTTCCTCTGTCTAGTGCAGTACCTGTGTAGCCCAACTTCCTGTGATCTCATGTGCAGAAAAATCCCTACAAGTTGGCAAGACCACTGCTCTGATACTACTATAGTAAGCCCTGCTGGCTTAACCCATTGCTTTAACTCACTTTGTTGATATTTATTTCTGATCTTGATGCTTGTTTTGTTTGTTTTGTGTTTTTTGCTTTCTTTGTGTTTTGTGATGCAATAGTATAAAAGATAAAATGTTGATTGAAATAAATCTAGAACAGCTAATGAACATATACATGCAATTGCAGAATGAATAATCCTTTATTCTTCAATCACTAGTATCAAATCTTTTATTTACACATGATCATTTATTTTTAAATGCAAGAGGTATGAATGAAAATATGAAGAGAACTTGGAAGTACGCCTTTGTAAACCCTTGATCAGATTTATTTGTTGTTGATCATGCATTTATTCCCCTAATTTTTTATGGTGAATGGGTCTCCTAACCCAGCCATACCAATTTCAAGAAGATTCAACTCCAAATGATAGGTGTTTCCTTCAAGATGAAAGGACGTCCTCTTCCTACAGCTGTACAGCTCACCCAGCTTGAATACCCTTCTAAAAATTATTTATTATCACCACCAAATAATGGAAAATGTTTGTTGTTTGTTGTTATTGATTAGACTTTAAATTTGAGATAAAAATTCCTGAAAATCACACAAGAAATCCTTCAATGATGCCCAAATGAGACTCTTGATTGAAGCCTCTCTCATGCCAAAATTTGGTGGATCTTCCACCACCTCAAATTAGCTTCCCAATGAAGATTGCACATTCTCCAATGGTGATTAAATTCTAAAACCCCAGCTTCAGGTGGAAAAAACTCCAAATGCAAATGTCAAGTCTTCAGCCAAGTGAAGTTGACTTTGCCTTGAGAGCTTATATACTTTCTTCAAAAAGTTTGATTTCCTTCATTTAGCTTTTTTAATCATTTTAAGTGATATAAAACTTCATTTTCATGTAATAGATTGACTTTGGCCAAAATAAATAATAATTTAAAGTACTTAATGAAGGGTATTAAGTACATGGCTTTTAAGTGGCCCCTCCTTTTTAATAAAGTTAATAAATAACTTTATTATATAAACTTTAATAATTAAAGCATTATTATTGCCTTTCCCTTCATTAACTCATCAAATATGCCATGATTAATTGTGCCACAATAATATTGCCAAAGTCAGGAGTCTAGGTGCCCTACCAAAAATAGTATTACCAAAAATATCACTTACTATAAATAGTAAGTGTCCAAAACTGAGCCAGTAAGCAAATGCAAATGCTAGACCCTAAACCCATGGAGTCAACTGCAAAGTGTAAGGTCCCATATGTCGAGGAAACAGTCCAGATGGACCCTCTAATCAAAATTGCTAGCTCACGAGGGTCAAGTGATGAGCTAACCTCATGAACACATGATGTTGACTATGGAGGGGACACTACAAAATGTGTGGAAATAAAGGCCTTAATGTTAGGTGAAAACCTAAATTCAATATAAAATAAAAAATAGATATAATAATCAAATCAAATATATTCAAGATTATACTTTTCGGAAATATTATATTAAGGGCTACATATTTAAAAAATGAAATTTTTGAATGACTTCATTTGATCCCCCAAAAGGTGAAGCAAACCAATTTTTTGTCAACAATTTGATAAGGCAGAGGAGAATTCATTGAGCATTTAATTTAAGACTAGGGGTTTCTATCTAGTGATGTTTGATCAAAAGGGGTATGATATAACTCCATTCAATTAATCCTCTTTATATGAAACCCCTTAGTGCATAAATCATTATTTTTTTTAAAGAATATGTGAATTTAGGAAAAAATTAGGATCATCATAAGAGGGACACATTATTGTGGTAGCATCTCTATTTACATATTTACCGTGACTTGAGGCATGATTCAAATGTTCATCTTGAGCCTTGTGTATGATCTTGGTATGCTTTCTCATTTCAAACCACCTCCTCAAAAATATGAAGAGTTTAATGTTGATATATTTGCAATAAACCTCTTTATAGTTGATAAATATTTTGCACATGTATATGTAGATAAGAATAGTGTTACAATTCCTTGAGATAGTTTCATTTATAACTTCATCGACATTGAAAAAATATGAATATACTAAATATGACTCTCCTAAAAGGTATAACAATTAGATTTTACTTAATATTTTCCATAGTTTATGCCATTGAATCATGAACATCATACAATATCTACTTCCTACTTTTTATTGGTGAATAGTTTTGATGACTTTAATGCATTAGAAGGTTTGAATCTTCAAAACTAGCACTTTATTGAGTCATAGAATCAATATACAAGCATTAAAATAAAAAGAAAGAACTTACAACAAAGGTATGATAATTTACAATAATATCTACTTAGTGATAATTCATCAAACTCATAAACATTCATATGCAACACACAAAAAAATAATACAAAAAATAGTTTTAATTTAAAAATGCTATGACACTTGTCTAATCTTTGTTACAATCACACTAACAAGTGTGGTCATGAAGGAAAAATATCAAACATTAAAGAACCTAGTAAACCCTACTACTTAAAATCTTCCAAAATATTTGTAACTAATCAAGAAGACATATGGTTATGAACATCTACTTCTATAGCTATTTTTTTGCATGTACTAAGTTGAAGCTCTAATGACGAACAAATCAGGAAGATATATGGTTACAAACATCTACTTCTATAGCTACCTTTCTACAAGTACTAAATTATAGCTCTAATGACAAACAAAATAACAACTGCAAAATCCAAGGAATCTTTGCACCTCTCTTCCATGAAAATGGAGAGTGGCCAACCCTCTAAATCGATGAAAATTTGCATATATAGATCTACAACTTGAGTACATGAGAAATGGATAAAATGTGGAGATATAATACTACCAAGATTTCCCATGCCTTCAATAGAAATGTCCCTCTAGAAAAGTGAAAATCATTCTTTATGTATTTTTCATACCCCTAAGCACTATAGGCATGTGGATTTGAATGCTGTCAAAATAGTATCCTAGAGATGACATATCATTATCAAGCTTTGTTATAATAACTATGACATTAATTAAGGCATCCACCTTTTACATTCTCTTCTTCCTTTAGATTTATTTCCTTTCATTAAAATAGGGTTTTATAGGTGCCCACAGGCTAAACCAAGTGGTTTCAAGACACTATAGATGTATAAATGACATTTTGGGTCATATAGGGATAGGTGGGGTTTATTGTGAAAATGGCAAGCATTATGGACCATCAGGAGTCAAGGGAGAATCCATATTGTTTGCCTTTGGTCGGGGTGTTAGGGTTTTGGGGTGACTAGGCCAAAATGGGACATGAAATGGGGAAGGTACAAAAAGTAACCCTAACAAGGTAAAATGATTTGGGATGTTCAGATCATGGGTGACGCAGTCGAGGCCGGTACCTTATCAGGCAGCCCAATCACGTAGCTAACAACAGCCAACTGAAAAACAAAAATCATAGAACAACACATAGAATGATATTTTATTGATTTAAAATTCAAATTTACAACAATGGTTAATTACAGAACACAAATCTGATTTATTTCCATCTTCATTCTGCTCAGCAGCTCCTACTGGCATTCTTCTCTTCGTTCTTTTCCACATGGCGGCTTCTCGTGTTCAACTTTTCTCCCCACAGAATGGTTTTCAAAATCTTTTGTTAATCCTGCAATCTTGCTCCAGCCAAGGCGTCCTCCTTTCTTCTGTAATATGTTCCAGAAGAACCATTTTAAAATCTGCAAATATATACTCAGACAGGGCGCTAAGGTACGCATTTAATCTCTTTCCAATTAATTTTCTTCTTCCTGCAACATGGCGTTAAAACCTCTACTCAATCTGCTGCCTTTTTTGAGAAATCTGTCTTTTAAATCTGCCCTGATGTTTTTCCCATTCTGGTGTGCTAACCAAAAGGAATCCCTTTTCAGCATGTACTCATCTAACTTATTTCACCATTCTCCAGCTTAGCACTCCTGTCCACTATATTTTCCATAGTTTGGCGTTACACGTCTGTTTTATATCTCCATTGTATTCTGTTTTTAAAACCAGCAATCTTCTTTTATGGTACCACAAACTGACAAGAAACGAGCATTTCAATCCTTCTATGCTACGCCTCCTTTTTCATGGATTCAGAAAATGATTGTCAATGCCCCTTATTCTCCCTTTGGTGCTGCCATAAGTGATTTTTCCCTTCAATTTCAGACGCCACTCTCCATTTAACCTTTCCTCTATTTCTAGATGAAATTGCAATTAACATTGCAGTTAATAAACTCCTGTAATGCCCAACCAAATAATAAATATTCAATTTGGTGCGAGTGTGGAATGGAACCACGATGATTCCAGAAAAGCCATTTTTCCATATTTTTCACGAAACTCTGGAATTTAAAATTTTCTGGTAGAGAGGAAATTAATTTTTCAAAAACCCATGAGGAATTTTTATGTGAAACCTTCACCACATTTTGTGAAATTCATTTATTTACATTATCTTAAAAGGATTTTTCTTCAATCCTCACAGATTATGAAAATCAATTGTTTCTACAAAGTAGCCTCGATAAGTGAAAATTGTGCAAGTGTGGAAACTTCAATTTTGTCGTTTTGAGCTTGATGAAAGTCTTCCAACATGAAGAGATGTCTTAAACCACCAACACAAACCAAAACTGAAATTAGAACTGAAAATATTTTTGGACGATGCAAGATCCCCTATGGATCCCCTATGGAGCCATGATGATTCCAGAAAAGCCATTTTTCCATATTTTTCACAAAACTTTGGAATTAAAAGTTTTCTGGCAAAGTGAGGAAATTAATTTTTCAAAAACCAGTGAGGAATTTTTATGTCAAACCTTCACCTCATTTTGTGAAACTCATTTATTTACATTATCTTAAAAGGATTTTTCTCCCGCCTTCACAAATTCTAAAAATCAATTGTTTTTGTGAAGTAGCCTCCGACAAGTGAAAATTGTGCAAGTGTGAAAACTTCAATTTTGTCATTTTGAGCTTAATGAAAGTCTTCCAACATGAAGAGATGTCTTAAACCACCAACACAAACCAAAATTGAAATTAGAACTAAAAATATTTTTGGACGATGCAAGATCCCCTAACCGGAATGCTCTCGCATCAATGGGGTTAGGGATGTAATGGAATGGTATATGGGTAGACAAAAGTTTGACATTCTCACAATAATAAATTTTCTAAGGTACTTGGTTGAAAAGTTGGGGCTAGGGTGATTAGCATGTCAAAATGAGGAAGTCCACTATCCTAATAAGGAACAAAGAGAAGCGAGGATGGGAAAAAAGGCATGTTTGGAAGGGAAACTTTGACACTTTGCACAGACTTAAATATTTCAACCTACAACCCAAAAATTTAGACACTTTTTAGAAATTTGGCAACTGCAACACATTACAGGCACATGGGGAATAATAGTAGATGGCTTATAGAAAATTTTGATAAGAGAAACCCACCTAAAGCTTCTTAAATTAGTTGTAAATGGGGGGGCAAGTAGGTTCAAGACACACAAAAAGGAAAGAGACTCTAAAAAATTGACATTGGGATTGAATCCCAATATTATCTACCTATGAAATATTTTTGTAATTCTATACTTTATATATTCACACCACTTCACAATTCCACTCTATGGTAACACAAACACACTTAATTTTCCTAGGATTAAATATGGACTTTGAAATAAACCATGGGGTTGACTAATGTAATATCCTAAATAGCAAGTAACCCACTTTTCTTGTTCCCTACCTTAGGTTATGTATATTGGAGATTAAGTATAGTTACATGAAATTTAAAATTGGATCTATGGTTAGGTTTAGGAATATCATCTATCATAATTTTTAGGTTCCTAGGAGATAGAAGGTAACAATATTAGTGTTTAGGTGACCCTCAAAAGTGTCCAACTACAAAATTTCCCAATTGTTTCATCCCAAAATCATAGGTCCACAATACTAGAATATGCTTGTCTCAACTTCAAGGCTAGGGATGTCTTTATGAGGGTGAAACTATTTTCATCAACAAATTGAGGATGATCAAGGTTCAATAATGAGAGTGGGTAAAATCTCTTGCACTTTGGGTTTGACTTAAACTGAGGATGGTGTTCCTGGAGGTCTCCTTAATAAGCTTTTTACATCAATTAGAATATAATAATAAACATAACAAATAGCAACAATATCCAACTATACAAATGAGCCTAAATTTTGTCACTAGATCAAGTATAAATACTTGTAAAAGACCTTTAGATAGCTGATCACACACCTTGCACATGTATATATATAACAAATATATTTTAATTCCTTTAGATGATTTTATTTGTCATCTCTTATGCAATGGCAAGGTGCAAGACATGCATATTTAGGTTCTCTATTGATATACAGTTTTGGCTTGCACATAATGTTTCTTTGATTTATAATAATGAACCATAAACAACATTCAGAAAATCTAATATACTTCTACTACTATCTAGGATAGAGATGTTTAAATAAGAGTGTTTGGTCTTAAATCAATAAGGATAATCACCTGCTCCATTGGGAAATAGAGTTATATCATCAAAGAGGAAAGAAAAAATACTTAACAAAGCATCAACATAACTAGGCTTTCATATGGAAACCAAAGACTACATTATAAACATACTTAATCATACATGACCAAAAAGATAGCAACCCATATGAATTGAAAGAATATTTTTGACAAAAAAAATATAATACATTAGTTGTTGTCACACATGCACCAAACCCTCAATGCATTCATTCCTGTAAATTTAGCTAAAGGAAATACCTAACTACAATTATAATATTCCTCAAAATCACCACAAACAACCATGGAGACATTCATTACTAAAGACATACAAAATAGATCAATTCCTAGACTATTACATATCATATTTTTTTATTAACAATTAAAAAATTCAACATTTGATACCGTAGAACAACCTATAGACTTAACCATACCCTAAAATTGGTTTGGTGACCAACACTAATTATGAACAACTTAATATTTTTTATAGATTTGTCATTGTATTTTATCTAGGCACCATGAGAGCCTCAAGATGATGAAAAAAAAAATTATGTGAAAAAACCCACCTACACCATATTCACAATCATCATGTCTTTTACATTTGTGTTTCAAAACAAGTGAAAAACACCAAGAAATTATTGAAATTCACATAGGAATCAATAATAAACTTTGCCTAGACTTGCAAAATATATTTCCATTCATTGCACCTTTGTATCTAGTACAAATTGGTGTGGGAGAGCTATCTCATTGTAGATGCATCATTAGGGGTTGGCATGAAGAGACAAGTTGCAAAAACCTAACAAACACAATATATGAAATATTGGCCAGCTTTATCATTATTCCATTTGAATCAACATCGTCATGATTAAATAATGAATTTTGATCATAGTCTAACTTAATCTAACATTTGCAAATCTTCATCAAATCCATTTTAGAGTTTTTAGGCCATTTAATCCTTATTGTTGCTAACAACATGTATATTTTTTATGCTTTGTTGAAAAGTAGTATCTTGGGTGGGAGAAACACTAAATGTGGCAAAGATGATGTCAACCCTAGTCAAAAATTTGTTCCTAGGTGTACAGGGAGGCGTGTGAAGTCAAATGGTGAAAAGTATAAGAGTTTTGACTTTTTGAGGGTCAAGGGTTACTTGTACCTCATGCCTTTGATTGGATGTAGAGAGTTAAAGGTGATAGGGAACTCATGACATGGAGGTAGGGGGAATGGAGGAAGTCTAATGGTCTAACTTTGATGAGAAAATATAGTGTAAGATATCAAGGAATGAAGTTTGGGGATACCTTGGAATAGGTACCTGGGAGAGGAAAAGAGTACTTGAGAAGGAAAAATATGATGAGCTAATAAGTAGAAAGAAAAAATTGGACTTTAGAAAAGTGACGTGAATGTAGAGAGGTCTAAGAATCTAATAAAAATAGAACCATGGGACCACAAGAGAAAGGCATGCTAGGATGAACAAGTTTGATGTTTTGATAAGGAACAAAGATTTAAAAAAAGGTGAGTGGAAAGGTATGCTAGGCAAGGAAACTACAAATTCCAATAACTTCCATAGACTTAAACAATTCAACCTACAACCTAAACAATTAGACATTTTTTAGATAGTCAGAATCTACAAAATATTATAGGTACATGTGAAATGAAAAGGTAACACTTAAGTAAATTTAACAACTTAAGATTGACATGAAATTTCTTAGATTAGTTATCAATAATGGGTTCATAGGGAGTTGTGAGTGATAATTCAAAAATTCAAATGGAAACAAGGGCAATGAAAAAGACTCATATTCTAAACCATCACAAACCTCTAGATAGAGATCAACAAGTGAAAGTAAACAACATAATAACATCAAAGCCAAGATGAAATGCTACCAAAATCCCCCACTGTGATTTGATTTTCTCCAATGAATTTGGGATGTGGATGATCCTTGCTTGAAGATCACTAATTTGACAACATATACTTAGCATAAGTGATGATAGATTTTTGATGAGAGAATTTCTTAATTTATAGACTTTTGAGAGAAGGAATGGATGGTCAATATTTGATTGTGAGATTAGGGGTGGAAAATGGTTGAGAGGAATTCACTAGAATCAAGGAAAATATGGAGGGTGGAGATGAAGGTGGTTAGATTGTGAATGGATAGGATTAACTTACCAAATTTAGTAATTAGTTGTAAGCACGATGAAAATTAGGGACATGTGCACCTAAGAAGTCTATAACTTTGGGTTGTGTTAAGAGAATAAGGGGACCATAAGGACACGTGTTCTTAGATGCCCTTTATTGTTGGAATGTGTTGATGGAATATAGCCTTAATATTGTTTAATTATTTTAGCCACATGTGTGAGATGGATAATAGTTCGAAATAATAATGATTTATTTATTTATTGTGAGGATATGGAAAAAGGTGGTTAGTTAAATAAAATGATTATTTAATCAAGTTATGGACTTTAGGAAAAGGGGACATGTTCTAGGTGATGATATTAGTTGATTAAGGCTAGATGATGGGGACTTGGTTAGGACTAGGTGAAGATGATTAGGGTTAGGTAATAGATGACTAGGGAATATTTTAGGTGTCTACAAGATTCAACCCTACAATGTCATTTTTTTCTTGAGTCCCTTCCTTTTTGTGTGTCTTACCCTATTTTGGATCTGATACTTATAACCGATTTGAAATTTTTTGTGTTCATTTGTAGTTGTTAAATTTTTCCAAGTGTGGTCACCTACCATTCTCAATGTGCTCTATCATGTGTTTCAATTACCAAATTCCTAAAAAGTGTCTAAGTGTTTAGGTTGATGTTTAAATTGTTTAAGTCTATGCAAACTATCAAATTTATCAAAGTTTCCTTGCTAGGCATACCTTTCCTCCCACTTTTACTTTCCTTTGTTCCTTGTCAACATTTTTGACTTCCCTTTCCCATCATGCTTCTCACTAGAAGTCCAAATTTCCTTTATACTTGTCATATTATCATACTTTTCCCTTCTTGAGTACTCTATCCTTCTCTTGGGTACCTATTCCAAGGTATCCTTGAACTTTGATCCGTAACAACTTACACTATATCATCTCATCAAAGTTAAACCATCGAACTTCCTCCATTCTCCCTAACCTCGTGTCTTGAGTTTCTTGCTACCTCCAACTCCCCAAAACTTGGTCACGTGCATAATGTATGATTTTTCCCCAACCCCAATAATTCACAACTTGTGTCTATTTTTTGTCAACTTCCTTCTAACTCGCTAAAATGGCTCAAAAAGGAGATGTGGTCATCAAAAAAAGTCCAAATGTGCCAAAAAGGTATTGATAGCTAATAGTGACATCATTTCACCACCCAAAGACTTTTCCACTTCATTTTGATATAATTTCAAGGAAATTTTCAATGGTAAAAGTTGATAAGAGGTTAGGGTTTCACCTAATAATTATTTTGACCCTACACTTTCTTGTGACCATTCAAATGATTGATTTGGTACCCTAAATCACAATAAAGTAAAATAAATTTCATATCCATGGTGACATTAATTTAGGTCAAATCATTATAGGCGTTGGACTTACATGTTGATTACAAGGATAAAAGCAAAAAAGAACCGAAAACCTTAAAATTGATCCAATGGAGCTCTACAACCATTGAATCAAATTTGATTATGCTTGAATTTCATTATTTAATTATGTAGATGGATATTTAAGAGGATTAAGAAAAAATTCCATCCTATATTTCATTTAATGCATTTGTATGTTTTGTGGCTCATTTTTTTTCATGTCGTCCCCTAACAGAGCATCTACAATAAATTTCTCATGTCCATGACCTAACACACTAGATCTAGAGACATCACTGGTAAAGAGGTATTTGTAGAGTGGTAACATATTCTCATGTGCCTCTCACATGGATTTCAACATTTTGTAGGAAGTTTTCATGCATTTTAAACATGAATGTTAGAAAATTGATGGTTATGAATAGAGTGTAGATGGCTTTCTTCATGTAATTAATGTTTTCATAATCTTGAGGTCTCATGATGGATTTGTTAGTGTGAAATTTTTCTCTACTCTTTTTGTGGAATGCTATCTTTGTTTTTGCAAGTGATTTTGGGAGTTTGAGTCCTTGTGTGACTCTAATAGGATGGACTAAATGAAATGAAGAATCTATAAAAACCAATTGGTTGTTCATACATAGTGGGTTTTCAAGCCAATTTTAGGGCTTGGTTAAGTTTGTAGGTTGTTTTGGGGCATCAAAAAATATAATTCTAAACCATAAATGAATGAATGTATCTTTTAAAGTGTAGAAATAGTTTGTAAACACATATCCTTAAAGTGTCAAGTCTCCATGATGGTTTGCAATGATTTAGGGACTTATATAGTCATGGTCGTATAATTCCTCTCATTACATTTGTTGTTATGAATATAACTAAGTTTTTTTGTGTGTGTGACATCACCTAATGTATTTCAAATGGCTTGCAATAACCATTCATTTGTTCAATGTGGGACATTATATTTTTGTACTAGATTATAAAGTATGTCCATTGTATGAAGTGTAATATCTAATTTGTATATGAACACATATCACTCTACCTGAAAACATTTACTTTCACTTTACTATTCATTAATTTGTTGTCCAATGAAGTAGGAATGGATCCTTATTGGTTTGAGATCAAACACTTTAATTTAATTGTCTTTGTTTTGGTTAGCTATAGGTTTAGATGAGGTTTCATGCATGTTTTTTACTATTCACCTTTACAAACTAGGGATAAATCTTAAGTGGAATAAATGTTAAAACAATTGAGAGTCTAAACAGTATGCTTGCACCTTGCCATTGTGTAAACATGACAAATGAAACCATCTTAATAGATATAAATATTGTTGTTATATTTAGGTGCATGTAAAAGGTGTATGATTAGCTATATTGAGGTCTTTTGTAGCTAATTATACTTGAGCTAGTGAAAGAAATTGGATCACATGTATAGTTGGGTATGGTTGTAATTTGTCTTATTCATTATTTTTATATAATTGATGTAAAAAATTATTAATGAGACATCTAAGAAAACCCTTCCAAGTTTAAGTTGAGCCCAAATTTTAGGTGAGTTTACCTACTCTTATTGTAGGCCCTTAATCATCCTTAATCCATGATGAACATCTATTTCACCCTCTTGATGACACCCTTCACCTTGAAGGTGTGAAAAGTATGTTCTAAGATTGTAAACTTGCAATTTTGGGATTGAATATGGTAAAAATGGTTATGACACTCAAAATGGAAGGGGATCAAGAAAAAATGGCATTGGAATATTGAGTCCCAACAACCTTTGTTTGGGGACATATGTTACTAGATGACATAGTGAGGATCTAGCTATCTTTGGTTGTAGATTAAAATGGGGGACAACAAAAAGAATGATCAAGACTAACTTACACTTCATCATGAAAATGAGGATCATGAAAGAATAAAGACACCAAGGTGTACACTTGAAAACATAAAATAAGATAAATATATATATACAAGGAAAAACAACACACAATCAATGACAAAGAAGCACATAAGATGAAGATATGGTTATAAACACAAATAAGAAATATAATTATAGGTCAAACCTACAAGAAGATTCATGGCACAAGAATAAGGACAAGTTATTGCATCCACTTTCCTTTGCCAAAGACAAACCTATTAAAGTAAATGATCTCCTTCAATCCAATGTTTGATCCATTACCCAGCTGTAGGGTAAACCCACAATACTGGTTTACAATTCCATTGAGGAAGGAAAATTGTAAAAACATTTCGAAGAAATTTTTTTTGGGTTTTCAGAGGTTCGTTCGAAGGGGGGGTTTGCTCAAACTCCCCCCCCCCTTCGAGCGAACCCCTTTGTGATGTCATCTCTTTTTGGCACATTTTTTAAATGAAAACAAAGGAAATTTCAAAAAAGGGGGTTCACTCCCCCCTTCCCTCGAAGGGGTCAAGGGGGGTTTGCTCGAACCCCCCTTTTTTGCCCTTCTCCCCCTCCTTTCTCATTTTATTGCAAAATTTTGTGTTTCTAGGCTTAGGTTGAGGATGAAAATGGAGCAACTTCACAGACCCAACTGGATGATGGTAGTCCTCAAAACAAGCTATCCATCAAATATAATTTTAATATATTTTAGCTTTATTATGTTTTTTTTTAGTTTAATTAAACAAAGATTTTTCACCAAAAATCAAGCTCTATGTTTTGCACATGTGGAAAAATATCAGATTATCAAAAAAATTCTAAAAAATATCTATGCACTAGATATTGATGTCCTTAATCCAACAAAAAAAAAGAATTTCAATACATACAAAAAAAATTGTGTTAGCAAGTAAACCTATGTCTAAATTGTAACTAGTCTAACTTCAAAACTTAATTGAGAAAAAAATTCAATAGAACACTATGAAACCAATTGCATGAACTAGACATCATAGTTACGAATCTAAATTCGAAAAAACATAATTTTATCCTTCATAGAAAAAAAGTTGTGTTAGCAAGTACACGTCACTCTTTAAAAATGGTGTGTACTGTTAAAAACTAGATTTCAAAAGAGATGGAAAAAGAAATGCAATTTGATCCCAAAATTTTTTAAATATATATATTTAGAATCTACAAACAAAATGTCACAAATCACTAGTTTGCATCATCTTCAAATTCCTCATGGTTTAGCAACTATAGGTGCCCGAAAGTGAATATTTAGTTAAAAAAATCAGTTCACTATCTAGTTTGGCCAAAAATTGTAAACCAGTATTATGGGATCACCCTATAATAATGCAAGGCTTCCATGTACATATAATTGATTATAAATGTTGCCCCAAAAGTGACAAGATACACCATTATCAAACTCATTATTTTTGGGAATCCATAAATAATAAGTGTTATACCTATCCAATTATGCATCATGTTTGCATTCAATAATAGAGTTTTTTTAATAAAAATAGACCAGCCTTAAAATAATTGTAACTTGTGGAAGAGAACAAACAACCCTCACACAAGTGCACATTGTTGTTACACCTATTGACCTCCTTATCTAAACTAAGGAGAAAATAAAATTCCTCCAACTCACAAGGAAAATAAAAATGTATATGATGAAACCCTTGCTAGCAAAAGGAATGATATCACCTTACATTCCAAATTGGAACACTTCAAACTTAGGTACATAGTCAAGTTGGGTTGCTACTCAACGTCCTTATTATTTATATGTTGGACCCATGAAAATGATTCAAACTAAGGCATATTGTTATTCACAACATTAGAAATTATACCTTCACCATAAAGGAAAGCTTCATACTCAATGGCATCTTCATCTAGTACTTGAACAATAGGTGGTCAACATACACCATTGTAATGTATGTTGATGCATTTCATATTTGAATCAAGCACTTTATCCAAATTTTTTATTTTCATCAACATAAAAGCTAGAACTATGTGACACCCCCATAAGAAGAACCTAGTTCCTTAAAATGTCTCATTGTTGTAGATTCATTTTGGCAATTGATTGTGTCAAATGTGTTGCTAAAATTAGACCTATGGCAAGTTTCTTATCACACATTCACTACTATAAAAACACCTTTTAACCTCTTTGAAGCAAACTTTGCATGAAGAAGGCTACATGTCTTGCACCAAAATAATATACTATCATATATTTCCATATGATCACCATATTCATAGTCCTCAAGGGAAAGATGTTTACCTTGAAATTGGTTACACTAATATTTATATCAATAATTTTATTGTTTGGTGTAGCCATATATGAGTCATTTTCATGCAAACAATCATTAGTATATTTAAGGTCATAAAAAAGGAAAATAGATGGGAAAATATCAAACAAAAAAGATAGTACTTGTTCACTCTTTAAATCATTTTCATTTATGCACTCAATGCAATCAATTGCATAAACTAATTCACTTTATTTTTCACCAATGTACACCTTTTTTCTCTCTATCCACGTGGTTTTTAAGAACTTCAAGTTCATTTATCTTAGTTTCAAGTTGAAGGTTGTCATTTATTTCTTTTTTATCATTGCTCACAAAAGATCTATCCAATTGAAGGTAAGAGCTTATTCTATTGTTATCATTAGCGTCATTGTCATATGATGCACAAGCACCTTCCTCTACCCATTTGCATACACAATCATCATATGATAGCGTATCCATCTTGCATTTGACATTCACTTTGATGCTACTACTCACAGTTGCATAAACTAATTCACTTTTTCACCAATGTACACCTCTTTCTCTCTATCCACGTGGTTTTTACAAACATCAAGTTCATTCATCTCAATTTCAAGTTGAAGGTCATCATTTATTTCTTTATTATCATTGTTAACAAATGACCTTATCCAATTGAAGGTCAATGCTTATACTATTGTTATCATTAGCATCATTGTCATATGATGCACAACAGCTTTGTCTACCCATTTGCATACAAAATCATCATATGATAGTGTAACCATCTCAACTTTATTTTTTGCTTTTCTTAAGTGGGTAGTTTGTCATATAAAACATAAATTTAGTTTTGCAACTTCGAAAGCATCGTGCTGAATTCAAATCTTTGCATCATTTACAAGCAATTTGTAACCCCCAACACATTTTTCTTAAATATTTGTATATTCATAATATTGTGGCAATATTGGTATGCAAGCTCAAGTGCTTTGAGATTTTTTATTTTTTTGTGTGTAATCTTAATGTTAAATCATGTATTCTCTAGAATAAAGAGAGATCACACAAGGGTTTTATAGAGAGTAATCGCTAGAGGTTTTGAGCCTTGCATTGAGGCAATTGCTATTGCTACATGATTGATGGCCATGAACTTCATGAAGTAATCTAGGATTTGATGAGAGAGAGACAAGATCCAATAGATCTATAATGTTTGGCATAGTTTGGACTTGAGGGCGATGGGATTATGTTACATATACAAGCAAAATTGAAGAATCCATTGTATTGTAAAAATACCACCTACTTGATCATTGTATGGTGATTTATCATAATTTATGAAATATATCTAAGAGCCATCTTGTAGCCAACACCCTCTAGCTTACACTATAAGGTGGGCTACCAAAGGTTGGCCAACAAAATAACTTCATGCCCACCACTAGGGCTCTATGGTTTGCAATCTATGCTAGCTACCAATGACATTTCACAACCATTGAAAACAAAACAACTCAAATTGTTATATTGCCTTTGTGAGTTCTCCTAAGTGGGAAATCAAAACTCTAACCACGATGAATAAACCACAAATAAACATTGGCATGGTTTTATTTCAACAATAGACTTAGGGTGTAAGTTTACACCTCACAAAGCTCAAGCAACTGGTGTATAAACTAGGCAACCTAAACAAAAGATAACCTTCAAAATGAAGGTTGACGCTCTTCTACATATGTAACAATCACGCAAAAAGAACCTATTACATTCAAATCAAGCATCACACATTTTATTCCCAACTTCTCATTTCATTGTCCCCCAATTGGCTCACTCAAGTCTTAACAACTTTCCTTCAATTTGTCATGCCTAATTGTATCGCATGATCATAATATGTACACAATATTGATTTGTGTGCTCTTACTAGGCCAAATGCAACTCTCTTAAAAAAATTGTTGCATATATTTTTTTAAAGGTGTACATGTCACCATGCACCATATCCCTACCATTTAAATTACTATTGATGCATATCAAGGAGCTCAAATGGTACACTACATTTCCTTTGACCTTGAACCTCACAAAATAATTGAAGGAACAATGTGATGTCTAGATATTTATATTGAAGACTTGTGAACAATATCTTGCAAAGAAAAAGGAGGTGAAGGGATCAAAGTTAGGTGTGACAATGGTAGGAGGCTACAGGTGATGGTTGCTTGGGGAGATGGCAGGGAGAAGCACGATGGAGGGAGGAGGATGAAGAGCTAGAAGAGAAGAGACAGAGGAATAGTCGAGGGTGGGAGGTAGAGGAGGAAGAAAGGAGTCAGGTGGAGAAGAGAGAAAGGAGGGAAGGAGAAGGAAAAAGTCGAGGCGGGAGGAGAGAAGTAGGGAGGAAAAGGAGGAGAAGAGGAGTAAGGAGGCAAAGGGAAGGATAAGAAGCAATAGAGGAGAGGAAGAGAAGTGAGAAAGAAGAAGAGGAAGGAGGTGAGCGAAGAGATGATGTGAGGGTGTGAAAAGAAGTCAGGGATGAGGTCCCTCAAATGTGGCCTCACTGGTTCATAGCTCCAATCAAAAAAAAATTTAAAAAAGTCGAAAAGCTATTCATTATTTACCATGATGCAATACAAGATTTGGTGAAAATTGTAAAGCCTATTTGATTTATTAGCTATCCAAACATCCATTTTGACATTAATGTTCTAACAAACTAATAGTGAAGTTCAAGACAATTTGAAACCTTAAAAAAAGCCACAAAATTGTTTGTTAGACCTTTCCCAAGTAGGAAGTTGATATCCAATAACAAATTTATCAAATAAACCATATGTTTAATTCAACATGCATCTTCCCTTCCAAGACAAGGTTCAATAAATTATAATTACCATTAAAATTGGTCTTCTAGGATAAAACATGAAACACAAGTGGGATAACATAAAGGATGCACCCTAATAAAAATGAAAAAAATAAGACTTGGTGTTACTAACTTAATATCTACAAAAGCAATGCCAACCATAAAAAGGATAGGATTTGCACTAACAATGTTAATACCCTATAAAAACTAAAGAGACATTGTGAGAACAATCACACAAAACAAGTACTAAAGGTTCCTTCAACCTTCATAATGTGCTCGACAAAGTAAGCAAGTCCTAGTGTAAAGATTTAAGGGTTCCCATTAGACTTGGCAAATTTCCACACCTTGAGGACAACTAAGCAAGCAAACCAAACTAGAATGTAGACAAATATTAAAGAGCATGGTTCTTTTCCAAGTTACTAGATATTAAAAAAAATGTTTTGAAATTTGAGGATAGTCCATCATATCCAAAGATATGTAGGAGCAAATAAGCTAATTTAAATAATGTTTGCAAGGTTACTCCTCCGGAGTGTTTTTTCTAAAATGCAAATAGAATTTTTGGGGCCAGCTTGGAGAGACTAAAGATGTACTAGTAAGTAATTTTTCTTCTTTAATGCAACTAGGTATGAACGCGAGTGCCATATTTTGGATCAACCAAATAATGAGTGGTGGTCCAAGACCTAACAATTAATGATTGTTAGGTTTCCAAAGTATAGAAGACTAGAATGTAAAAATATTTTACTTTAAGTATCAAGTTGATTACTTTTCCATTAAAACTCATCAGTCAAGATAAGACTGGATAAGCGAAGGCTCACAAACATTACCTCCGCTAAATGACATAAGAAGAAACAATGTTGCACCTTTCAGCAGTGAAAAGCAGATTATAGGTAAATGACATAAGAAGAAAAAAGCAGATTATAGGTAAATGACATAAGAAGAAACAATATTGCACCTTTCAGCAGTGAAAAGCAGCAAAAACCTTTTAGGGATGCATAAAAAGCAGATTATAGGAGACTCTTCATGTGCCTTGCAATAGAAAACAACACTGGGAGAAGAAATCCAGATGATTGGTGACTACAAAAAACAAATGCCAACTATGTAATTTATTTTGTATAGAACTAAAACCTTCTAGGGCTGCATAAAAAGCAGATTATAGGCAACTCTTCGTGTGCCTTGCAATTGAAAACAACACTACCAGGAAAAATCTGGATGATTGGAGAAAACAAGAACAAAAGCTGAGCTGTACAACTTTTTTGCATACAAAAGAATTTCAAATTTTTTGGGAGGGAATTTTTCTTTCCATTTACAAAAACCTACTGCTTCAAGGATAGACCTGCAAGACACAATAACGTCTAGAATTGGTTCAAGAGAATGTTGAATCAATGCAAATTGATGCAAAAACAGAGATGCTAGCTCCATTTGTCTATGGGAGAATTGCTTCTAAGAGAATGTTGAATCATTGCAAATTGATGCAAAAACAGAGATGCTATGTCCATTTGACTATGGGAGATTGATCTCTCAAATGTAGCACCCCTATTTTTGTTTAAGTGACAAAGACTTGGTCTCACAAAAAAAATAATGTAATAATATCATAAGCACATTGGTACCTCATTGTACCGCTCAATTCTAACCAAGCAACCAACCATATGTGAGGACGTGCCCATCTAAAAAACCGATGCTGTTTATCACACGTAAACTTTTAAAATTTTAGCCATTTTGTGCCAGTATTTGAAGTAAAGAGGCAGTATAATGGCAAAAAACTGTGAAGAAAAATGCTGTACAATGTTTAAGGTTTGCAAAGAAGAATGCAAGAGTTTAACATAGGAAGAAGGTCCAATCTCTACTACTCATTCTATGTGAAAATAGCTCTTGAACCATACAGCATCGGCAGTAGCTTGTATCTATTCAATACTAATAATTCTGCTGGAAAAAAAAATCACAAAGATAACCTCAAGAACAAAGGAAAACAAAATTAAAAAATAAATCAAACCACCAAACACATGTAAAGTTCATTTCACAGATTAAAATATCTCTACGTGAAGAAACAAATAGGTATCTAACACTAGGTATTACAATAATATCATATTCGAAAACAGCCATAGACAAAACCACAGAACCAATGGCTTCATTTAACAAATAACAACAGAATTCTTTTAGAATGAAATTAAACTCAACAAAACAATATCTGTCTGCACACAGGTTCCCAAAAAAACTCATTGAAACCATGGCAAGTGACTTGCCTCAAGATTCTGCAAAAAATTATGTCATGCTGTGAACAATGCCAACGAGAAAAAATGGGCATAGTTTGCAGGAAAAGATTTATGAAACCCTACCAAAGCAGATTTGTTTAAGAAATGAGACGAACCAAAGCTAATATTCCTACAGCTGCTGCTTCAGTCTAATCACAATAAACAAAGAGTAAATGCAAAAAAAATGGAATTTTAAGAGCCACTAGATTCTTGAGCTTATGACAAGATTTTTGCAGCCTTCTAAACAAAAATATTGCTTGCGAGTTAAAATTTGTTTTCAAGCTCGAGGCCAGGAATGTTTCAACTGCCCAAAAGCTGTTTCTTCCGGTGTGAGACAACTTCCCGGGTGGAAGTTGCTACAAAATATAGCCTATCAGCTATTAAAATATATAATATTTTATATTTTATGTTATAATGTGAAAGTATTTAATCTAAATAACCATTACATTCTTCTCTACTGTATTAACTATTATACCTAAAAGAATATATAAATCAAAAAAATAATTATTTTGAACTTTTTAGGGATTAAGATTAAAAAATAAACATAATAGCTTCTAAAAGTTAAAAATAAAAACAAATCTCCAAAAAAGACTTAATACATTTTTTGGGGAAAAATCACAAAAAAGTACCAAACAGATATTAGTAAAAAGTCTTCGATGCAGTTGTTCCATTGCAAACAGACACTGTGTCATGGCTGCCTCGGAAATGCCGTTTAAAACAAAAAGGGCTCTCTTATATGTCAGACGTATCACATCTAAGTTGAGTTTTGAAGCGACAAGGACCAACATAGATCCACAAGATTTTACTGTCTAAAGATCAGTTTTGTTCGAAGTTGCATGGACACAGATCACGGATAGGGATACAGATACAGATAAGATACGGCCATTTTTTAAGACCTCCAATATGGATACGGCTGGATACACGGCCATTTTTTAAGACCTCCAATATGGATACGGCTGGATACACGGCCATTTTTTAAGACCTCCAATATGGATACAGCTGGATACGACATTCATAAAAAACACATTATGGCTGGATACCACATTCATAAAAAACACATACACCTATTTTCTTTATTGGAGGAGATTTTCATTACATTAAAAGAAAATAAGTAAATATAAATTAAATAATATTAAGATTTAAATATGAATAATTTAGTAAAGAACAAACAATTAAATATATATTAATAAATTTTATTTATATTTAAAGAATAAATTTTAATTTTTTAAAATTTCCCATGTTTAAACATAATATAAAGATTAAATATAAATATAAAATTATAAATAATTAACTTTTTTAAAAGTATAAAAACTAATACGCCAAAAGAATAGTAGAGTTGCACTGGAAGAAGACCTAGAAAAATGGATCGCTGAAATTGAAAAACATTTTATTTGTCTTCATTTGGTGTAGGTTTTGTTTATACAAAACAAAAAGAAAATTGCACAATTGAAGTTTTTTAAGATTGAGTTTAGAGTTTCATGTCAGATTTTTTGAAAATCAAAGCACATAGTATCAGACACAGTTGGAAAATCAAGTTCTTTTGGGCACGTGTGCCAACATGTATCTGTGGAGTATTGTACCCATATCCATATTGGATACGGGATACACGTGCCCAGAGAGGGGCAGGGGCGTATCCAGCTACTCTGATTTAAGTTGGCTTGTTGGTGAAAAACTTGTGTTCCATTCCTGCAGGGGATAGGACATGTATGCCTAATATTCCAAAATCGAGGGCTATAAAACGATTACATTTCCATTCCAGTTTCATATATTAGAAAGTAACTAGGGAACAACATCATACCACCTGCACAACTTTACTAAATACTCTATTAAACTGGGGCATGATGTTGGGAGACAATTCTATCATCCATAAGAGTAATTCAAATTAGCCTTCAATAGATCAATAGGCAAATACGAGCATAATATAAAAGTGAACAAAGACTATCAATAGATGCTATCCAATATATCCTCATTATTATGATCAATATTAACGGAATACAGACTAAAAGACCTGTTGTAATGGTCTTAGTGTTGTCTGTTCTGCTATAGGCAAAATATGTGCCAAGTTTAAATCTGCAGTGTAGGAAAAGCATTAAAATCAATGGAATACTGAGTGACAGAACATCAATACGAACTCTATGAGCAGACTACAAGGTCAACAACATCAAGATGAGTAGAATCAACCTACAATACACTGAATAGAATGAATGAAAACAGAAATAAATAAGTGATGTCTCCTGCAACTCATGTTGCTCCTGGGCCTGCAGTTAAACCTTCGTTGCTTCTTCGTTTGCAGGGCAGAATTGCTGTGTTGGCTTTTGCTATGACAAGTTCTGGTGGAGATGGGGTTTGTTTGGCAGTGGCTCTCCAAATTTGTCAGTTCTAGTTTAACATGCCTGCTTCCCATCTCATTCCTCTAGTGCTGCTAGAGCTTTAGGCCAGTGTATTTCTCATCTCCATATGCCTCTTTCCAGTGTGCCAAGGTGGGCAAGGGGATATTTTTTGCACCTTTATTACCTTGCAAGAATTGCCCACTGCTTTGTCCAAGTCCGAGGCAGGTGTACTGCTTCTTCTCAAGGGTTTACATCTAATTCTAAAAAGTCTCCACCTTCTATAGGAAAATATACAAATAAAATAAAAGCAAACAAGGACTACCAAAGAATGATATCCAATATGAATTATCAACATTATGAACATTATTAATGGAATACAAACCACAAGGCTTGCTGTAATGGTCAAGTGTTGTCTGTTCCACTTGGAATTTTGAATTTGTGGTGTAAAAAAAAGCATTAAATCAATGGGATACTCGGTGACAGAACATCAATGATGAACTCTATGTACAGACTACAAGGTCATGAACACCAATAAGAGTAGAATAAATCTACAATATACTGCATAGTAAGAATGATAAAACAAGGGAACGAGTGACATCATCTCCTGCCACTCATGTTGCTTCTAGGCCTGCAGTTAAAACCTTCATTGCTTGTTCGTTTGCAGGGCAGAATGGCTCAGTGTTGGCTTCTGCTATGAAAAGTTCTCATGAAGATGGTGTTTGTTTGGAGGTTTTCTCTCCAAAGTTGTTGGTTCCAGGTTCACATGCCTGTTTCCTGTTTCATTCCTACTGCTGCTAGAGCTTTGGAACATAATTTCTTGTCTTCATATGCCTCTTTCCACTATGCTAAGGTGGGCAAGAGAGTGTCCACTTTACCTTTATTACTTTGAAAGAACCCCCTGCTGCTTTGTCTAAATCTGAGGCAGGTGTACCGCTTCTTCTCAAGGGGTTATGTACTTCTACAAAGTCTGTCTCCTATAGGAAACTACTTAAAAAAAAAAAGTGAACAAAGTCTATCAAAGGATGCTATCCAATATATGAATTGTCAATATTATGATCAATATTAAAGGACAACAGACTGAAAGGCTTGCTGTTATAGTCCAAGTACTGTCTGTTCCATTATAGGCACAATATGTACTAAGTTCAAATCCATAGCGTAGGAAAAGCATTAAAATAAAGGGAATACTCAGATACAGAACATCAATGGTGGAACTCTAGGTACAAACTACAGGATCAAGAACACCAAGAAGAGCAGAATCAATCTACAATTCACAGCATAGTAAGAATGAAAGCAGAAAGTAATGAGTGAAGTCTCCTGCCACTCATGTTGCTCCTGGGCCTGCACTTTACCTACACAATATGTCATTGCTTCTTCATTTGCAGGCAAGTACGGCTCAGCATTGTCTTCTGCTATGCCAAGTTCTGGTGGAGATAGCATTTGTTTAGTGCTTCTGTCCAAATTTGCCAGTTTCAGTTTCACATGCCCATTTCTCATCTCATTCCTCTAGTGCTGCTAGGGATTTGGGCCAGTTTATTTCTTGTGTTCATATGCCTCCTTCCAGTGTACTAAGGTGTATGGAGGTTTCCTCAAAATTTGTCAGTTCCACTTTCACATGCCCACTTCCCATCTCATTTCTCCAGTGCTGCTAGGGCTTTCTGCCAGTTTATCTCATCTGGTGTTTGGCAATGAAATTCTGGTAGCGCAGGCCCACTATGCTGAATTTGCTGTGGTCAGCAGATTTTTCTCATGGGTCCCAGCTCTTCATGATTGGATGTGGGTGGAAATGTAGAAATTTACCCATGTGCACAGGGCTTCTTCATTGCAGTGATTGAATCTGAAAAGGGCAGGAATTTTGTTATTTTGAACCATTTCTGATTCTGGGATAAGGGAGCTCTTCTCTTGAAACCTTTGTATCCTTCCTTGAACCCTTTGACAGAATCTTTCAAGGTGTTGCCAATGTGAGTTAAGCTCCCCCCAACAATTTTGGGTTGAGTCTTCATTTTAAGTTATAGGCAACTCTTTGGGTACCTTCATGTCAGTAGCAATGAAAACATCTGTTTTCTCCCACATAACCTTTGCTTGTATCCTGATGGAGCTGGATATCAATGATGAGCTCCCTACAAAGATAGATCTCCATTTTGCAGATCGAGTTTGGAAGTAGCATTTGGACTATGAGAGGTTCTTTTCAATATAAGTGCTAGTTTGAGACTGGCATTTGTCAATTGAATATGTGAGTTACAAGTTTAGTCCGCAAGCCATTCTACTTGGTGGAAGAATGTAGAGCCTTATCATTCATCTACTCAAGGTTGGAGCATTATCATTCATTTCTTCTACTCCAGTTTCACCTTTAGAACGTAAAGTTTCACTGGATATTTCTCTATTACCAGTCTTCAATCCATCTTTGGCTGCCACTCATTTTCCTCCTACTATGCCTTTGGTGAAGGCTGTTCTTCCAAAGATTTTAATAGGTGTTAAGGCACCCACTTCTCGTGGAGACTATGTTGGAGCATCCCCTGAAGCTTCCAGTTGATGCAAGGGTTTCAAATGTATTAGCCATAGAAACCCCCTTGATAGATTCAGTGAATTCCTTGCCTTTTTTTATGAGAAAGTTCCAGGCTAAGGTGTTTGCTTCCCCCAACATCTGACAAATTAAGTTGCAATCAGAGCTTGGACTTCCATTTGTGTATAGAAAGTCAGTTCCTTCACAAATGCTTCTGCATTCTCAAGACAAATGGCGACCTAATTCATGCCTGCGCCACTAGAAAGAGTACTCGCACACTAATATCAAAACTCGTTTACAATCATGTCTGCTGCACCATAAAGAGTACTTGCATACTAATAGCTACATCCATTTTATTCAAAATGTTAATGTGACCAATCAAAAGATAAATACAATAAAGCATAGAACTCTGGGCAGGAACAGAGATGAAGCTTGAAAGCCCCTAGAAAATAGAATTTTAATGGTGCCTCACAAGGAAACGTGAGGGCTGCTGTATTTCTTTGTTCATAGGATAGCAGTTTTCTTCATGGTGGTTCTGTTTTTCCTAGGCATAAGTCAAACAATACACACATTTGATTGCAATAAACACAATATAAAAGAATAGCATTAGTGACCAGCATTGACAATACACGAAAAAAAAACTCTGCCTCAACTAAAGTAAAGAATTCCACAAAATAGTGTTTGTTCTTTCACACACAGTAAGTGCAATATAAAATTCCATTTTGAGGAAGCACATATTAGCAGAGAAATGTTTATTCATTTGTAGACAGTAAGAAAATAAGATTACATTTTGTGTAAGTAAATATTGCTAGACTTTAATCTAACTGAAGATGGATACAAGCATGCTATATATTAACATAGCTGCACAATAACAACCTTAACAAACACTTTAGAGCACCATGAAGAAACCAGTGAAGATCAAATGTTTCTTTACCAGAGTTTCATTACAACAAAAACTGTAAAAAGGACTCTACATATACCAAACTTTAGACAATCATATATAAATATTCAGCAAATACAAGAATAAAGATAAGGCAATACATAGATAACAGGAATAAAAACCAATATATTCAAACCCTTAATGAGTAAGGGTCAATAAATTCTAACCCTTCGAAAGAGTAAAAGCCAATAAATCTAAACCCTACACTAAAGATTTTTAAATAATTAAGGCTCACAACATTGCTTCTTAGCTAAAAATAAGATTAATTCAAGATGCTGCAAATATATTCCAATAACGGAAATTAAAACATCATGGGTCTTTGAATGTGATGTTTTATTTCTAAAGCTAGAAATTATTGCAACCATTCGTCTCTCAAATTTGAAGTACTATACACCACGTTGGTAACATGACTAACAAAAGCAAATTCATCATTGTCCATTACCATAAGTGGTTACCCTAAATCTGACTCAAAATTGTTTACCAGAAATCAAATTTTAATGAAATCCTCAAGAAGCCAAAATCTATTCTTAGGCAGCACCAG
Source organism: Sequoia sempervirens (assembly GCA_007258455.2). Classification (NCBI taxonomy): domain Eukaryota; kingdom Viridiplantae; phylum Streptophyta; class Pinopsida; order Cupressales; family Cupressaceae; genus Sequoia; species Sequoia sempervirens. Next base: position 124,848 of record VDFB02036594.1, read on the forward strand.
CGCCACCCTTTCCTTTCTTCCTCTGCAACTTTTTTATGTAGAATTCTAGCTCTTTACCCTCAAGTATGTACCTGAATGAAATCATATAGCTCATTCATAGTCATTAAAAGCAAAAAAAAAAACATCTTGCCCAAGTTTCCAATACGCATATTATTTTCAAATTTCAACAGAAAGCAAAAACTGCGTCCATACCCATCAGCACGCCCACATTGTCCAGGGCGAGAAGAAATGCATGCCATCAATTTGCCACCAGCAAATTGCTCTTCCATGTGTGGATCAAGTTTGTGACCTTCACACCGCTTCTCTACCTTTCTTAATACATGTTTGCTCCTATTCTTCTCTTCTATGGCAGCTTCACCCTCCTGCATATGCACAAGGCACAAACATATTGATCACAGCTCAAAAAGAATAAGTTAAATACTTTAAGTTAACAGTTAAGGAGCATCTATTTATTTTTATCCATTGATATATGTGCAAAGATTGTTATTTTTTATTTTCAAACTTATACGCCCAAGAGTCAGTGGCACTGCCAAACATCATCTTCTCTAGAGAGCCACAAAACACATTCAACAATTCAATATTGTGGAGACCAAGAAAATTTTAAAATCTAATAGGCTTTACAGAACTCCTGGTGTAGAGAGTTAGCAAGAAGATTTTCTGGACTTAATGGTAAATGTAATATCCTAAATGGAACATTTCATCTTCTCCTGATTGAATTAAGTTCCAACTTAGTGAATTTCATCAATTAACCTCACAAATCAGAAATGAAGTCAGGATCAGATTTTGTACAATTATGAGTAATGGCGGCAGGCCACACAAATCATTATTCTTATTGAAAGATATGGACAAGTATGGGCAAATCCACAGATTCAAAAATAAGCATTATTCAATATAATATAGGAAAAAAACTCAAGCTGAGCACAGGATTCCACCAGACATATAATATTTGTTTATTTGAAGTTCATAACATAAACGCTGTTAACATGATACTCATATGCAATCCCTGTGTGAGATTGCCCCAAGTCTGAATCAGGGGGATTTTCCCACGAATTAAGCAATGGAAATCATGGGGTTTTCATCCTCCACTTGCAGATGTAAAGGGTTTCTGTCCTATTAATTAACCAAAGTTCCATGCTCCATAAAGAGTAAAAATCAGATAATAAAGTGCCTTCTCAATATGTCCCTTTCTCCTTGCTTGGCCTCCCTCAAATAGAACTTTCCCCCAATAGACACATCTTTTTCAAATGCCCCTTGACTAAAACTAAACATTAATTATAATTCCAGTCTATAATTTGTTTAACACTAATATGACTTCAACATTTGACTATGTAACATTATTTTATCATCAACATTTTGGATCATACTTCATGATCCATCATCAAGATAAGCTAAGAGAATGGAAGAATAGTAGCAGACCAAGATAGCTAAATAGATGAAGGGAGGGGGCACAAGATCTAAAAAGTTAGAAGGGCAAGGCAAGTGACCAATTCAACTAATTAAACCTTCTAATTTTTTGGATCCTGTGCCCCCCTCCCTGTATCTATTTAGCTATCTTGGTCTGCTACTATTCTCCCATTCTCTTATCTGTCTATAACTCATCTTGATGATCGATCATGGATTATGATCCAAAATGTTGTTGATAAAAAAATGTTATTATTATAATGAAATCACACTGTAGAAATTTAATGTTTTTAACTAATATGATTGTTAACTATGCACTTCCTGTTCCTTGCATTAATTCATATGTTTTCACCAGGCAGCTAAACTTAATATTTATGATGTATGCCATGTATACATTGTTTCCAGTGGCTATTACACTGGACAATTGATACGTATTCTACTTGCCTTTGTAATCCATAGGAATTCTTGCTTTGGTGACCTACAATCTCCCTTATTCTACTTAAGCGGCAGCATCTCCTTGTCTGCAGATTGCCTACTGCGAATCACTACATTTTTATATACCTCCAAGTGTTTCCTTTAGGAGGGGATTTAATATTCCTGCAAATGGATGTTTCCAAAGGCAGTTTTAAATCGTCCGCCACAAACTTAAATCTTTGAATCTCCCAAATAGTCCCCAAGACATAGGGAAAATGACAGGTGCGGGGTTATTCTGGGTTTAATTTCAAAGCACATTACAGTGAACAAAGTCGCCAAACTAAAACTACCCTGAATAAACTAATATCAAACTCAAAAATAAAAGTCAGGCATAACACTCAAGTACCTATTCTGCAATAAATATATATATATGCACGCCAATCTACATAAGAAAAAAATCTCCAATTACATAATAAGCAGAATATTTGACATAGACCTTGCAAAAACTTTTAACTCTATATATATAATGAATACTAATTGATATTTGTTTTAAAGAATATCTGAGTGACCATATATTTTTCCTTATATTGAGCAAAAATAGTCAAATGTCAAGTTAATTGCATACATACCTCAGTTTCTTTCTTAGCAGCAGCAGGAGTCTTCTTCTTCCTGCCAATATCCTGGCCATAGTGCTGCTGATACCAGATACGGAAAGGAGCAGCATCAACCTGAACAATAGCACTCTTAACCAGAGTTTGCGTCCTGACAAGCTCGTTATTGGATGCATTGTAAACCACATCTAATATACGTGTTTTCCTAGTAACAGCCTCTGAACCCCACGAGTAGTTACCAGTGTCCAGCCTCAGAGCTCTCCATTTCACATTTCCTCCTCTCACGCGCACCCTTCTAACTGTCTTGTTGCTTGACAGCTTAGTCATTGCAGGCTGTCTTCCCAACTCATACCTAGATGCCCCAAAAAAACCTAAGGTTTATAATTCTAACTCAGAAATCCAATTGTATTGAGACATTCGATATTTCCACATGTAAACACTAGTAACTATTACATAATAAACATGATACTTACTTTCGCTTCTTTCTCCATTGCTTCTTCTTTCCTCCCGTTGCACGTCTCTTGTGCATCGAATCTCGTGAGATACCTGCAACGACGCAGTATTACATCTCAGATTTGCGTCCATTAACAAAAAATGCTAATACGGGGAAAAATTTCAACCCAAGAAAACAGAATCAACACGGAAAAAAATACTGAAAATGGGAATAGCGGCGATTAGGGAAGGATCGTTACCCATGATTGCCGAGTGGAGTCCTGCGCCTGCAGATCTCTCGCGCCTCCGCTGAACTGAAACCCTCCCTCACAATCTCAATAGGTCAAAATAGGGCCAAAAAAAGGGTTTATATCCCAACCGCTTAAAACCCTAAATGAAAGCGTGGGTTTTTTTCACGATATTAATAATTTTATTTTAATTCCTAGCAGTCATATCTTCGTGTGCAATGGGTGTGGCGAAGTATTGGGGAAGGTTAATTAGCGATTTTCTTTTTATTTTTGGAATATAATCGTACAATGTATGAAATCAATTGGTACGTCATTAAGTAAGTGAATTTGTAGAGATCAAAATTTTGGTGAACAAATGGTAAATTTGGATTGAGTGTTCATCCACTTACATTAAGTTGAATAACTACTATTGACATTAGTTTTGGGTCACGATTTAACTATTGAATGACTCTCTCTCAGAATGATTATTGTATAACAAAGTTATTGATTTCAATGGTTATTGAGTTAGATTAACTACCATTGACACAATTCATTTAGTTTTGGGTCAAGCTAACGATGATCTGACTTTTAATTCCTAAGACAAAATATCTTCCACAACAAACCACTATTATAGCAAAAACTACTATTATAAAATTGTTCAATGCCCAGATTTATATCTTCCACAAACTACTATTAGTGGAATTGTTCAATGACTCTCTCTCTCTCTCTCTCTCTCTCTCTCTCTCTCTCTCTCTCTCTCTCTCTCTCTCTCTCTCTCTCTCTCTCTGTGGGTGGTTATCTTTCTCTTTTTCTCTTCCTCCTAGTCTCACTTTGTGTAATGGGTATGTTAAAGAGGTGTGGAAGATCAACTAGAAATTTATTTTTCTTTCTTCTTGGCATGTACGATTATGTGATACATGAAGTTAATTGGTAGACCATTAAGCAAATGATATGGTATTGTAAAAAAGGTCTCAAACAATAGGTGGCAACTTCAAATTGACTATTCATTCACTTTAAAATGTAATCTCCTAAGCTGTGACATCCTTAGAAGGTGGATAAAATAATATAAAAAATATTCCCCCTCTCTCGCCTTGCCCCCCTCCCACTTTTATCTTTATTTATCTCACTATGGACATTGTCATTTTTGGATTGTTAGTGTACAACTAAGTCAAAGCCAATCACTTTGAGTTTATGTGTCAAGTGCAACCAATTATGTGTGCATTCATAGTGTGTAGACCATTTGATCACACATCAAGTAATATGAGATTGATTTCTTCATGTCTTCTTACCTAAAATTAATGGGTGACGTCCTTGTGTAGACATGCAAAATTAACCTTCTGCATTTGATCAAGTCCATTCATCAACTGAACTAGATATTGCATTAGGCACATTCATCACTTTCATCCGTTCATTAAATAATCTCATTTATCAAATAAACATTATCATTCAACCTTCATCTTGCATCATCCATTTAATTAAATAAATCAGGACTTCATTTTCATATTTCATCATTTTTTGATTTAAATAAATCAATTATCAAAGTCTTGGAAGTCAAATCATCTAATCAGCATTAAATCAGCATAATCATCATCTAATCCTAATCTAATGCTAATCCCATCCCACTTGCATTATCTAGATCTAGCCACTTGCACAATAAATCAATTTTATTGATTTATTAAAAAGCCTCATTTTCCCTCAACATGACAAGTCAAACAGGGCATTTATTGTTGTTTCTTTCTTGTCCCCCTCTCAAAATTTATCGCAAATTTGAATTCAAAATTTCCCCCTCTTGGGCATTCTTCCCAAATCTTGCACATGCATTGACCAATCACCACTTGACAAGTGGCCTTATCTCATTGGCAGAATCTTAATCCCACATTGGTCCATCTTCAACACTTGGCATTTTGAAAATCTTTAAATAGGTGCTTCATCCTCAAGCAAATCCTTCACAATTTCATTCAAGGTTACTCTCTTCATTTGAGATTTGATCTTGTTTATCATCACTCCACCATATCCATTTGCATTTTATCATTTTAGCTTTGATCAAGGATTGGGAAAGGGTCACTAGCACATGTGACACCAATCCAACTATGGAATAGGTAGCTTGCTTTTGTTTTCATAATGTTTTAGTCTTTTTATCATCATTTGTGGCATTTTGAAAGCATTTGTAATGGATTTCATAGAGGTATTTTGATAGAGTTTGCAAGGCACTAACCCATTGTTTGAAGTTTAGTTTGCAGATTTTAAAAAGATACCTACATTTTGGCGCTAGAAGGAGGGCCTTTCTTTGAGTTACGAGCATATCTTTCGTAGCTTTTCTTTAAGCTTTTTTGTAGTCTTCTCCTCTTGTTTAAGAGGATTTACGTTATGGGTATCTGCATTATGTGGTTCTTTAGACTCATTTTCACACATTTAAGTCTTGCATCATCAAGTAAGAATGTGTAAGCACTTTTGCACTCTAGATTCCAATGCAGATAGACACACTGTCTCTTGGAGATGGTATGCATTCGAAAGCAGATCTTGTGCCAAATCAAATCTTTAGGAATGATAGTTCCAATGACAGTAAATAATGAAAGGCATTGTAGGTTAGAACCCGATCAAAGCTGGAAAGGTCCATTCAGTGCGTGACCTATAATCATCGCGCCTTTTGTATGCATTCACTCTATTTGTTGTTTAGTATAGATGAAAAATGCATCTGCCTGAGTAGTTGTCGACTGCCAAATACATTTTCTTGAATGGAATAAAGCTGTGAGGCATTGCATAAAGTTTGCATGCGCCGAATATTTTCCATGCTATTATAACTTGTTGTCTATGTTTCTAAGCTGTAATTTTTTCATTCACTTCAATCTTATTCAACTATTTGACTACTGAGAACTCTACAGTTATTAAAGGTCAAGGACAAACAAATTATTTTGCAGATTCAGTGATTTCGTGTTCCATGTATGTGACTTGATAAGATGTTGTGAGCTACCAGACATGAGCTTTGTGTGTGAGCAGGGAACATTAGTGCAGTTGCGTGGAAGTCTCTCCAACCACACTATATTCATCCTTATTAAGTTTAGCTCCCTAGCTTTCAAAAGCGTTGGAGGTCCTGCAGTGATTGCATTCCATCATATCAGCTTAAACAAAAGGATAGTGTACAATGACAGATTAAATACAAATTTTCTTGAATACAGATTAGCGCATTAAATAGAAGAAACTGATGATTTCTTTAATACTTGATCGCTGATCAACTACATTCGATCACTGGTATATATTTGATCACTGATGGTTTCTTTAATGCTTGATTGCTTGTGTTTGCCCGAAATTTGTTTCCCACATGAACTGCTTGTGTCTATTCAATGTTAACTGCTAGCTCGCATTGATGTCAATCTTAATTTGTCTTTCCTTTTGGCGCGCATTTATGTCACAGTGAATGATTAATTTATATTATATATCCAAAGAACAGCCTATACTAATGTTGAGTGTGCAGCCGAGAAAGGACAAAAAAAGGCTATAGCAGATGAGTTATGAAGGCAGAGAAAATACAGGAAAAGCTTAAGCACTTGTCTTTACACTTAACATTTGCATTAAATTGAAAGTTTCTAAAAGTCCTTTGAGTTTTCTGCAGGTATTAAGGACGCAGGAAATAAGAATTTTGTGCGTATCAAGCAATCATTGCATTCTTAAGACCATATTTCTTTTGAGGAACTCTGTCAAAAAGTTCACATGCCTTGTCTCTTCACAGTGCACGTGTCTTGTCTATGCTTATGCAGATTGCGTTTTCTTGAAGGTTTCTAAAGTCTTTTAAATCAACTTTTACACCTGCCAACATCATTAGCTTTAAAGTCTTTAAAAGTTATTCCCTAAGACCGCATTCATGTGAGGCAATCTGATTAACAGTTCACGTGTCTTGTCTATGCGCTAGCTCTCTGTCTTTGAAGCCATTTTTGTCAACAGTTCATGCGCTTTATCTATGCTCCTAGACTGAAAAACAAATCACGTACCTTACCCATAAATGCCACGCACATTTACTAAATGTTCCAATGGTGATTCAGCCGATTGGTAGATTAATCATTTACTAAATGTTGTCATATCTATTTTTGTTTCTTTTTGGCATTATCATTTCCATTCTTTAAGGGTGCATGATAATTATTGATTTATTGTCTTTGATTTTGGCACGCAAAGGCTATGGATGGGAATATGTATAGCACAAGTATTTATGATATTTGTAATGTTGACTTTAAGTACTATTGACAGATTTAGAGAACAAAAGAGGTGTTCACCCTCTCACTTATCTGCTTTTGCAAAGTTGAGGAAAAGCGGTATTCTCATTTTGTTTGAATCTTCAACCTTATGAGAATCTTCAACCTTTTCAATAAGATTATGCTTTTAGAAATCTAAAGTCAAGTACTCTTATTGCTAAAACAATTGTGAAACTTTTGACATTTTTTTGGTGAAATTGGATTTTTTTTATTTTTTATTTTTGAAAAGAAATACTCTCATTTTACAAGTTGTCTTGCTTTAATGTGCTTTGAAACTTTGGAAAATAAGATCTTTATTATCATTTGGAATCATTACATTGTTTAAAGTAAATTATTAAAATGATATATTGATTCTTGTGTGTTGTCTTTCTCAATAGGTACCAAAAGCCAACAAAGGAAAGCGAAAGGTCAACAAAGAGAAGGCTATCAAATGAAAACCAAGGAGGGGAAATTCTTTTTTGAAAACACAATGTGTTTTTAAACACTTTAGTGTTTGATCAACACTACTTCACGAAATTGTTTTCCTTTTCGTTTTAGAACACTAGTTTTCATTTGGGGCTAAAACGAACAAATTGTTTTTCATTGCAAAGGACTTAAAACGAATCTTAGGACAAACTTACTAGATTTCGTTTTGGGTTAAAAATTGAACAAGCAATCTTCATATTTCATTTGGTGCTTGAAAACTAATTCACAATTGCTTTGAAGGGTATAAACGAACGCGTTGATTTGTGTGATTGTCTTTGAGTGACGATCCTCAAGGCTTCGTGGAGGATCTAGGCAGGAGAAACACTCAAAAATACATTTTATTGCTTTAAAACACTTCAAATTTGGGCTTAAAAATCGAACATCTTGCGCGAAAGTGTGAGTAGGGCATTTTCACGCATTATCTCTTTGTGCCATCAAAGATCGATCGAAGCTACGATTGTGTTTTGCTTGCTTTTGTTTATTTTAGAGGGCCTGCTCTGTGAAAAGTACTCACCCAAGTGACGACTCAACCTGCACACTCTAAAGCCAAGAGCATTTCCAAATGACATATAATGAGGGTTTTGGTTAAACGCTTTAATCACGCTGGTTATTCCAACAAGATGGATCCAAAGGGGATCCCTTGGCCATGGGTCAATTCTCACTTAACGAAAGTTCTACTAGAACCCATGTGCTAGAATTTGCCAAAATCCTTAATCTATTTGTTGGTGCAAGCAACGTCGCTCAAGCCACCCCACACTCTAATGTGCTCTTTCTAGTAGAGATGGAAAGCACGCCATGGGAGTTTCATGGGTGTTGATGCTTGGCTGCCCCGATTGACGTTAATGAGCCGTGGAGGGGGGCCAGTGGGGTCAAGCATCTAACCATCCGCTAGGGATAAGCGTAGCTGGACTTGTCCAAGTGGGAATCCAACAAATACAGTCTTACACATCCATAGGGCTTGTAATTATTCTTTGTTTGAAAACACAGTGTGTATTCGAAAACATTTTGCAAACAAACACTTAAACATGATCATGCAAATTTCAAACCCCTTTTGATAGAGCAAATACCTTTTGACAAATTTAAGTGTTGTTGCCTTCCCTTGGGATTATGTCCTTAGAGGTTTCTCATCACTTGAATTTATATCGTCATTTGCTCTAACTAGGGTTAACCTAGGAAATCCCTTTGCCTCAATTTCTTGGAACTCCCACACAACACTTTGTGAGAAGAAAAGGAATTTTGACATAGGACATCTTTAGTTTGAAACATAATCAAGAAAGTGTATTTGGTAAAAAGAAGTCATTAAAAGCAAAGATAAGCAATTGAGCCCCACACATGTCTTTTCAATGATTTCTCACAAGATCAAGATACAAAAACCCAAGAAAAGGAAACTTAGCCCAAAACAACATCAACAAAGACTCAAAAGGTTATATGATTTTAGAGAAAAGTTGTTGGCTAAGTTCTATAGACATGCTTCAAGAGACAACCCCACTTTATATTCATTTTACTACACACAAAATCCAAGATTGTTTCAAGGGATTGGATACCTTGCTTAGGGCATAACACGTTCTTCAATACCTTGGTCTTGTTAAGCAAAAGTCTAAACTAGGGTCATTCTAAGATCAAAACAAACATTCATCCATCAAAAACATCATCAACCATAAACATCTCACCAACATTTTGAGAAAATCTTGACACAACTATGCTAGGCTCCTTTGGTAGACATCAAAACTTTTCAAACATGAGACTTTGAATTCTTCAAACATCAAACTTGTTCAACTCAAGTGTGTGAATGAATCCTTTTGCACATACTTAGTTGAATTATCACTTTGTTCAAATTAATGGTGGATAGATGCATCCTTCTCCCATCACTAATTTGGATTATCTTTTGGTTAGCTTGTGAGTAGACACATCCTATTCTCACTTCTAAATCAAATTATCCTTTGTGAGCATTAGTTATCCTTTTTAGATCATCATCCAAACATCTTGGGGATATCTCTTGCTCAAACATCAACATTCAAAAGACAGAATTCAAAGTCTAAACATCAATCAAAGAAAACCCAAAGTACCTAGCATCACATCAAGATTTTCAATACAAATTCAAAACTTCCATTCTCACCCATATATCATACACCTTTCATCTTCACATCTTTGATCTTTTACACATCCTAGTTTGCTCTTTTATGGTTCAAACAAGATCACAACACAAGAGGAACATGGAGTTAAATCAAGAAACATCAACCACAAGTGATCTAAGCCAAAACATTCCAGAAATCCAAATCACACCACTTCCAGACCTCACTATCACTACACACGATCCACAAAAAGAGGTCTTGGTGGAAGACATCACACCAACAGAATTAAGTGAGGAAGAAGTTCTTGAGATGCTCAAACAACCAAAACTACAAAAGTTTCTTCGCGCAATGGCTAAAATAAATCCATCAATTCTCAACACTATTGAGGATGAGCTTCTTGTACCAAATGACCAAAACACCCTTCCACAATCAACCACTTCCATTACCACCATAGAACCTACTATCAATGAGGATGATACCCTCTTCAACACGCATCAAAATCCACTTTACAACCCACTTGGATTTATCGATACATCTGAGGTTCCTTACCATACCACCTCATCATTTTCTCTTGACACGCAAGTGTCTAGACCTTTGGTACAAGCAAGCTCATCCAAAATAGAGAGACCCTATGGGTTTGTCTCTTCATTTGCACAAGAAAATTTTCCACCCTTCAAATCATTCACACCTCCCACCACGTCAACACCATATTTTGGTTTAGGGATCCCCCCTTTACCTAAATTTCCACCTTTCCCTAACATAAATCACCCCATCCAAATCAATTCATCCAACCAAGGGGGTACATCACATCTTTCAAACACACCATCCACATCAAACCAACACATGATAGCTAACCAAAATACGGTCTCTCAAATACCCACTATTTCGCTCATCTCTACCATTCCTACCACTTCACCTAGTCCCACCATTCCTATCCCTTCACCCATCCCAAATGCACCTATCACCACATTCACTCCAACCACTACATCCACTATACCTCAAACTTCCACTACCCCCATCACACCCCTTACATCGCAACCTCCCACCACCACCATCACTCTAAGCACATCTCAAACTTCCAACACAATTCCGATCCCACCACCACCACCATTGCGACCAAGCCAAGTAAGCCATTACAATGCTGCATTCAAAGCATACCAACAATTGCTCCAACAATATCAAACAATTCAGCAAGCACCTATAGCCACGCACGCTTCTCAAGCTTCACGGCAAAATCAAGCTCAAACATCGCTGCAACAACAACAAGCACAACAAACGGCACAAGCCCAAGCTTTGTTGCAACAACAACAACGAGCTACTCAAGCTGCACAAGCCGCACAAGCTGCTCAAGCTGCACAAGCTGCACAAGCGGCACAAGTTGCTCAAGTCGCACAAGCTGCACAAGCTGCTCAAGCTGCAAAAGATGCCCAAGATGCCCAAGCACAAGTGCAAGCACAAGCGCAGTACTTTGCACAACAACAAGCAGCCCAACAACTTGCATATCAGCAAGCATTAGAGCAATACCAAGAGCAACAAGAAGCAACACAACAAGCCTTAGCCGACCAACAACAAGCATTGTTGGACCAACAACATCAAGCACAACAACAAGCTCTATTAGTGCAACAACAACAAGATCAACAACAAGCGTTGTTAAAAGCATACGTGGCACAACAAACAAACATTCCACCCATTCAAACACCCACTCCACCCCCCCAGAACACCTTCATTCCACCTCCTAATCCACAATTGGATGTCACCGCACAAATTAAATTTCTGTCACAACAAGTGCTTGACCTTCAATCAGGAAGGACACCAAAACCACAAAAAAACCTATGCCCTTATCCATTTGATAGGAGCGTAGAAATGAAACCGTTCCCAAAAGGGTTTGAGATCCCTAAATTTGACAAATATCGCGGAACAGGTAACCCTGAAGATCACATTAGGGAATTCCAAGTACATTGCATGGAGGTGGCTTACGATGAAATGTACTTGATGAGATTATTCCCAAGAAGCTTGGCTGGAAACGCTATTGATTGGTTTTCTCGACTTTCAGGAATCAAAAAATTCCAGGAAATCATAGATGCCTTCATACATAATTATTCCTTCAACACTCCCATGGAGGTTAGCTTACAGGAATTATCATCTCTCAAACAAGGGAAAAATGAATCATTCGGTGCTTTCTTACCACGATGGCGATCCAAAGCTAATCAAAGCAAGTGGTCCATGCCTGAAGAACAACAAGTGGGAACTATCATTGCGAATCTTGATGGGCCCTTGGCCTTCCACCTCAAAATGCAAAACATCACCACTTACGACCAATTGATACCTAGGGCGCTCAATATCGAACAAGCCCTTGCCACGTAGGGAGAAACTTCATCATATCAAGAAGGCCGCTCATCATCCAATTATCATGACAAACCACGAACATGGGCAAAGAATCGTAATGTAACCAATGATGGTGTTGTTGACGCCAAAGTTGTCATTAGTGCCCCACGGAAGAACAATCCACCATCCCAACAACAACAACACCAAAATACCAATCAAAGCAATCGACGAGTCAATACTGTGGTCCAACCATCCCATAACCAAAACACAAACAACATTGATAATCAGGGAAGACCACAGCGAAACAAGTTCTTCCCCAAACGAAAATACAAACTCCTTGGGGAACCTGCTGAAGCAATCATGAAAAGATT
>VDFB02036595.1:0-11432 GCA_007258455.2 Sequoia sempervirens
ACACATTCCAAAATTATTTTTTTCTAAAGAATTTTACACATGAAAAACCAACATATTATCTCAAACATTCCATTGTTGAATGCTTTTTTTTTTCAAAAACTAAATTTATACCATTTTGATTCACATATGCACAAAAATATTCTTTTGCACTCAATTTCTCATTTTTTAATTTCTTGAAAATTTTGCCATTGAAGAACTATAAAATGAACATTTATTTGTTAAAAGAAACAATAATTTTCAATAAAATCCAATAAATTTAAATTGAAACTAAATCCATTTGCTACCACTTAAATGGGCACAAGCATCCATATATAGAGAATACAAGATCCAAGAGAAAAGGATAGAAGTACCTTCATCACTTAAATGGGCACAAGCATCCATATAGAGAGAGAATACAAAATCTAAGAGAAAAGGATAGAAGTACCTTCAATTTGAAGCACAATAAAATAGAAAATCCACTCACTTAAATATAATTTGAGAAAAAAATCATGCACAATCCAAGCACACCTTGAAAGCCTTCAAATTCCAATATAATCCAAGTCCAAACACTCCTTCAATCAAACAATTTTATCCATTTCAAATTTGAGAGGAACATGGTTTTTTTTAGAGTGTTTTTTTTAAATATGAATGAATGAATAATGCTATCTCTTTTTAACTTCCTTTATTTTTCTAATTTGCTTTTCGCTTTATTTTTTATCCCTATTTTCTCTTTTTTCAATTAGCATTTACATATTAACTTAATTCTTAATTGATTTTCTTAATTCCAAAATTAATAAATAATTGAATTGAACTTATAAACAAGGATTATTTAATTAATTAAAATAATTACATATAATTTTTAATACAACAAACTAGAATTTCCCTTTTTTCATTTCAGTTTTTTGATTCCCAAAATGCATTGTACATTATTAACATGCAAAGATCATCATCGAATTATAATCATATACAATTAGGAAATAAGCAATCATGGTTTAACCACAACATAAGAAAACTCTAAAATGGGCACCAATTTAGATCCAAATCAACTTAGGGTCTCATAAGATACACTTCACACTCTATTTAAGTACGATAGAGGGGAGAAAATGTACCAATATCAATGTGACATCTTTGATATAACAACCATTAGGAAAATAACCTAAATCGACACACTCGGGTGAGGAAATAACCTTGTACATACACACTCAATACACACGTCAAGTGTACCTACTCCATATATATAATAGTCAAAGCAATACAAAATCACCCAACAAAGTACATCACATAAATCATATAATCAACACATCCAAAATAGTTCAACATCAATGATAATCATCCAAACATGGGAATATAATCATCACTAAGCATCTAGAGTGCCAACACATTAATATCAACATCCATCTATGAAATTGTATATATATATATATATATATAGAGAGAGAGAGAGAGATAAAATAAAATATACACTATCAAATTTAAATGTGAGAGTATCACATGCATCACACAATGTACATTTAAAATCTAAATGCCAATACCAAATTATTTCAAGAACACCTTGACGGAAAAATAATAAGGTATAACAATCATCAGGACTAGATCCATAGTCACGAAAATAAATAAGTGTGAATGTCAAGGGCATCATAGCTACGTTGAAAAAGTTAACACATTTGAATACAAAAAAAGGAGATAGAAATAAAGAAGGGAAAGGAAAAATAACACTTTATGAGATTGGTTATATTTGGATAACACACGATTTAATTGATACACCCAATATACAAAAAATGAGAAGTTCAATCAAAAGATTAAGATTGAAACTAACTTAAAAATAATTTAAAAGGAAAACAAATGAAAAAATTAGATTACTAATTAAATAAAGATTACTAACATGAAATTTAGTAATTTTTTATTCCCCAAAGACACAAAATATGGTTTATCAAATGGTATATTAAGAAAAAATGGATATCCTTCTATTACATGATGTTAAGATAGGCCACGACATTTCATTTCAAGAATGAACGAAAAACTTTCACAGTGACAATATATAGGTTTTTATTTTTGTATTGAAACAATGCAAATAAAAGAATAAACATAGAAGCCTGAACAAGTAGTAGAGTTGGCTTGGGTAGTGGGTTTGCTCCCCATTGGTCTCGGGTTCAACTCCACTCCTAGGTTTAAGAGGTAGGACTTCTTGTGGGCAAGGGATCTCACCCTTAGGGGACTAGTCTCGCCCTAGCTCGCCTCAGGTACCCAAGGTAAGGGATGTTGGGCCCAAGTAGCCTTTAGCAAGATCGAAACAAGGCTTACACCTAGCAAAAGCCCAATAGAATGTCCTATTAAAAATGGAGCATTGTGAAGTTGATAAACAATATTAAATTTTGGATTTAAAGAGGCTTTGCAATTGTCTAGAGTTGAGAATATACTCTTTGTAGAGTTGAAGAATTTAACGTTTAATTATGTCCAAAATGTTGCTAGTCTTATCATGCTCTTTGGAAACCCACTACAACTAAAATAAAATAAAATAAAAAGAGCTAATTTGGAACAAGATGTCATAGTAAAATTTTAGTATTTTTTACCTCTTGGTGAATAAAATAATTTGAAAATATAACTAAAAACCTACTTTTCCATATATTAAACAAAATAGACTATCTCATGGTATCCACCAAAATGTTATTATGAAGACCAATATCCAAAATAGCCTCTTTCCAACATAAAACATGATCAAAGATAGCAAGAAAATGATTAAAAATAATGTTCATTTTTTCCAAGAAAAATCTCAAAAAATGTATTTTAAGTTTTCATTATGTGAAAAAGGGTATTTGACAAGTTGAACAATCATACATTTTAATGTATCCCCAACAAGTAGCTTGAAATGTAATATTTTTGAAGCCAAAAGTTAAGCATTAGCATCAGCTCTAGATGTCCATATTTGAGCACTCAAATCAATCTATAGCTAATGAGTATAATAGATTTTCTTGAGGAATTGTAATACTAGGAAACAATTAATTTGACAACAATGTACAATTTAATTGCATGAATTAAATAGTACTAAAGTCTCTTCTACTTTGACAAATCTAATCTTTAGAATTCTCATGTGTCATATGCCCCACAAAATTCAAGAGAACTTCACCTTTTGACATCACTACATAATTTTCATTATTTTTTATAAATATGTCATAGACCACCTTTTAAATTTCTAACTGGCATCTGGAAAATTCATCTCCAGCAATTCATCGAAGAAAAATTCACCGTAGCAATTCACCGCCATGGAAAATTCACCGACGGAAAATTCACCGCCAACAATTCACCTTAATATTTCTAATAAAATCAATGTTTTGCTAGACCCTTCTAACTAATGTGGCTACAACATACAAGTAGATAAAAGATGGTATTAACAATGTCAATCCAACACATTATGTATATGTTCATTATTCTACCAAATTTCCCATGTCAAAAAATATAGTTATTAAGAACAGAGAAAATTTAGACAAATCATGAAAAAATAGTAGGGAAAACTATAAAGTATAATGTAGTCTTTTCATTAGATGCATGAGAAATCTCAAAGGATTGGCAAATTAAACATAAATTATATTAAAAATAAAAATAAGAAGTTAAGAGTTATAAAAGAAATATTATTATCAAAGAGTTGTAGTTTAATTGATTGAGTATAATTGATAAGGATGATGGTAGATTTCTTTATTATTTTATCTACCAAGATTCAAATTTTTTAAAGGTGCAATAAATAAGGGATTAAGTTGGGATCATATCCTAGACAACTGTGGCACAATGGATACCCCTCAATTCTTTGCTCTTAGCCAAAGAAATATTAGTTTTGATTCATGCTCTCATATTGGATTGGAAAAGAGATCTAAGTTTGACATAATACTCTCCAACTAAGAAAAAAATGATGATAAAAATAAATAAATTCAAAACTAACTAAAAAAAGATAACCAAGTTCAAGGGGTTGAGCTTAATTGGTTAAAGCATGATTTCTCAATGTGGAGACCCAAGTTCAAATTCCAATGGGACATCTAATATGGAATTCTAAATTGTGACTCTTGGTTTTTCATAGATGGCTTCTAATGTGGAGGTGGTTTCTAAAAAAATGGATTTCTAAGTTGTGACTCTTGGTTTTCCATAAATGATTTCTAGTGTGATTGCTTAAAAGGAAATAATGTTAGTCTCATAATTATGCTTGTAAGAAACTGTGATCTTATATTGATGCTTGCATGAGAAAAATATTTGTAAATAAGTAACAATATAAAAGAAAAAAGAAAGAACAATAACCAAATATTTTTATCAAACAACTACAACCAAATGTTTTGACAATTATATCTCAAAAATTTACATGAAAGTGGCATTGAAACACAAACATTATGAACATAATTGTCTACTTCAAATAATTGTTCATTGCATCAAAGAAAAATTAACTAAACATCACCAAAGATTCCTAAATTTGTTGCAAAAGTCCAAAACAGTTTTAAGTTATAAGCTCTTGTTTCCAAAAGAGTTACATAAAAAATATTTTAAAGATGAAAAAAAATAGAAGTTCATAGCCTTCATGGCACCTCAGTTGAATTTATTTATTTTTAAATACTATCCTATTCGCATTCAAGTACTAGAAAGTTAAGTGGACCCCAACCAAGAAATGGTCATGGAAAATGAGTTTTGACTGTGGGACTCAAGGCAACTTGAGTCCATCTAGCATAGGATGAGTCATTCAGATAAAATGATTAAATTGATAAATAATATTTAATTAAATATTTAATCTTAAATAATAATCATAAAATTTTAAATACATATCACCTTCTCCATATTATAAACTTATTATAAAGATAGTAGCTAATAGATTGGAAGTCTTATTGAATCTAATCATATTTTAAGAACATGGAGGATTTATAATACTCAAGGCCATTCATACTTACTTACAACATATGGGGGCCAATATGATATTGAAGTTGGACCTAATTATGGGTAAATTGACAAGTGTGATCTCTTATCATCTTATCCTTTATCTTTGTAGTTGATGAATAGGACAATTTTTTAACATGTAGTTAATTGATATAGATCTTTTTATGGTTATCTAATTTTCAATTGAGGGATACAAATATTTTTGGAATGGTGACATAAGAAAATTCTTAAAATCTACATTAGATTTTAACATTATTTATTATGATGATAAAGATATCAAAGATCTTTGGTAATCTTTCTCAATAACAACATAGTATTATAACATCATATCTTAAGCATCTTTGAATTGACTAAATTGAATTTCCTTTCAAATATATAGGAATGCAAATGTAGAATAGACCCTTAAAAAGGGATTGTAATCAAGTATTAGACTTGGCATGGGTCAACTTAAAAGCATTAGATATATAGATATTTAAATAAATAAAGATAATTAGAGTTATTAAATTAATACTCAATGCTATGTTGGTTTATACATTTGTTATCGTATTTGTCTATTAATGTTAAGACAATTTTTAAATATATATTATAAACTCATCACTACTAATTACTCAAAAAATAAAGAATGATTAAAATATCCAAGAAAATAAAATCCTTAATAAATTAATGAGACTACTTCAAATATCTCTCCAAAATAATTTAATGAGACTATTTATATTCTACTTTTTTACAAGAATAAGAATTGTCATCTTAAATGAGAAATTCGTAGAACAACAAAGTAATTAGCAATCCTCGATAAAGAAATGTTACAAACAATCCTACATGTAAATCATCCACAATATTCTAAAGATCCACTCCTACAAGATATATGCCAATTTATAGACAAAAAGTCATTCACGATATTCTAAAGATCCACTCCTACAAGATATATGCCAATTTGTAGACAAAAAGAATGGCAACTTTGGTATAGCTAATGAAAAAACACATTTTTCTATTTTTTAGAGAAAAAAACCATAATATAGAAAATTAAAGTTTGCAACCAATTTTTTTTTTTTTTTCCCATTCACTTTGTCTACAAATTGACATATATCTTGTAAGAGTGTATCTTTAGAACATTGTGGATGATTTTTAAATGTAGGATAGTATGTAACATTTTTATATCCAAAATTGCTAATAACTTTGTTGCTCTAAAAAACTCTCATTTAATATAATACTCTCACAAAAAAAAATTACAGGTTTAAAATCTCTCCTTTCATATCATATGGTTTTATTTTATTGCTATATTTTATACCAAAAATACCTAACTACAATCACATCAAATTTAGGCCCTGCCTGCACCACTACACACCCTAACATATTTTATTTTTGCACCAGTAAGTTAATAAAAGCTTTCTAATTTTTTTTAATATGAAAGAGGATTTTTAGTACTTCAAAAAAAATATATACCTTTGTGAACTTATAAAGCTTAATGAGCTTTGACCCTCTTTCCTCCAGGACACATCTTTGTAGATTATTTTTTCTAAAAGTTTGGGATTTGAATTAGCCTTGGAGTGGATTTCTAAGGCAAAGATAAATAAAGATTCAGTAACAAGATAGAGAATAGTGCCTTGCAATCACAAATTCTTGAACCATTAAAAGGGCATAAATGTTGTGTAGTCAAAAATGTATTGTATATTGGTAAAGTTGAATGGTTCTAAATGAACCCACTAGGAATCAAGTCTGCTGAGTGCAAGGCCTCGACATCGTAAGAGATGAGACCAGAATCGTGCCCTGGGCGAATTTGGCAAAATGAATACCTCTCAGTCCTTGGCTCTTAACCGAAGAGGTTCAGCTTATGACTCGTGCGCCCATATGGATAATAGTACCAAAATTCCTCTGCCACCTAGGGGGTGTGCTCAAGTCTTTTGTCCTCCGCCCTCTGCTTGGTCTAGTCATTGTCCCCAGGTTGCTAAAGAGGGTTGGGGGACTCTTTATCATCCCTTAATTGATCCCTTTGCTTGGGCTAATCTCATCCCAGATTGCCACCTCCATATTTTGGTCGTTTTTTCATAGAAGCTTCTTATTATAGGTTATGTTTTAACTTTTGGGGGTTGTGCATACCAACCAACTTTTTTTATTTAACGCCTTCAAATGTACTATACTAAAAAAATTTAAGTAATATGGCATATTTAAGTGTTCCCAATAAAACAAATTGGGAGCATACATTGTAAGTTGAAGCTAAGCCTGGAATATTATAGAGGCAAGCATGGACTTCATAAAGCAGTGTCTTTTTTGATATTGATTAAAGCAGGGAAAGACACGACTGGGGTGTCTCATCCTCATCCCTGAAGGGATTTGAAGACAACAGCTTGGGTACTCCACACTCGCATAAAACAATAATTTTACAATTAAATCTATCTCTATATATTGTATTTGACATGATGAAATAAAAATAAAAAGAATTTTCCTATTGTTAATGAATATTTCAACAAATTTTTATGCTGTCTACTTTTGCCCCAAGTTTTTCCCAATCATATCCAAAGTAATTGAATTCCATTCATTCTTTTGGTTCGCTGAGTCAATTCTGAGTCCAAGTAAGGCAGCCATGGATTATGATCTGATGTGGTACAGCTTGAAAATGGCTTCTAATGTGTTATATACATGGAAATTACTATAGTTAACAGGGATATAAAACTGGCCCTGCCCTTAATGCAGATATTGCGAAAATATAACCTACACTAGATGGCAGCAATTCAACATTCAATATACCCCAGAAGCTTGGAAACAAAAAACACAACTGAATTCGGTTTAGCTCTTTACAACAAGATGTTTAATCCTACACAACAACTATAGAGGTATGAAACTATGATCAATTGATATGCTGAAATAAATTTTCTGTTTTCTTGCATTCTATAAATGAACTTCTTTGAATAGCCAGTAATCTGTATTGGAATTTGAAGTTTCTCGTATAAGTGACGACAAGATTAAACAGTGCTAGAAGCTTATGATATCATTTTCCAAAAATAGAATAAATATGTAAAAATGAAACCACCAAATACATAGAATGCATTTTTGCCTTTTGAAATGCAATTTCAAATACTTAAATTCATTAACCATAAAATACAGATAGAATTATTTATGGAAAATTAAATGTTGTTTGCTTCCATTTTGCCTCAAAAGCAATTGCAAAGATAAATATGAACCTGTGTAAATTAAACAATATGCCTTACATATTTGGGTTTAACCACTGACTGTATTTGTGAGGTTAAAAAAAGCCAACACATCTAATATAGCACCATAGTATGTGTCTTAGTGCTGTTCATGGGAGTTTGAAAGGGATGCAGGTTTTGTTGAATGGGTCTGGTGATTTCACTCCAAACCTGTATATGATTTAGCCTGAACAATAAAGACGAATTAATACCTTAAGCTGCTATTTGCATGCAACATAGAAGGATAAGAATTTATTTTAAATCTCTTCAAGCATTAATAAGTAACACGAACAACAAGAATGAAAAACTGCATTCTATGCAAAGTCAAATCACCAGGCTCTTAAGTTCTTCAAGCGGGCAGAAAACACTACAAAGCATTCATTAGAAAAAAATTAGGAGTAGACAAATAATTATCCCGTATGAGATCCCTTGTCAAAGGAATTTGTCAATTATGACTCAATTGAAGAATTACAACTGCAAAAATTATCACGTCAAGACATTAATAAAAATGTGGCGAGTAGTCTTGAGAATGAGATATATTCCATATTTAAACAATGACCGACTATAATACAAACAAATAGCTTTTTCATCTGCATCAAAGCACAACATGAATCGGGATGTTATTAATCCAAATTCAACCTGTGGCAATTGTCAATTGTAAAGAACTAAAGAAATATGTCGCATGGGATACAAAACAAAGGAACCCAACCTTTCAGATACATCAAAATGTTGTACCCAGGAGATCACAAGGAGAGATCTAAGATTGACACAAACCAATCTGCTGCGGTGGAGTTAATAAAGCTTTGAAACAATAGGAATCTAAATCCAAATTGTTCTAGGGAACATGCCACCAATTATGCTGCAAGGACAATGATGACAATGAATGCTACAGTAGCGAAAATCACCAGCAACAAACAAGTCTGCATGGTCCAACAAACTGAATGTCAACATATTGTAATTGTACATTGTCTTGGGTTAACAAGAAATAGTGAAGAAGTACAAACCAAACACTTACCAGAGAAGAATTTGATTTCTGAGCTCTAGATGCATGAGCCAATTGAATATTTGCTTGACCAGTTGCAGAATAGGCACCGTTTATGTTAGAGTCAATATCATCTGGTTTGAAAAATCAATAATCATGTTAAGGAACATAACTCATTATTAAACAAATACCAATTATATACAAAAAAATGCACTCTTTACCCATCATGATTCCTTGTTCGTGAACTAGAACTGCAAGATCTTTAAAAATTTCATTTACTTCTCCAATATGCTGCTGAATCTCCTTTATCCCTTGCTCTCGTTCTTCAATAATGGCCTCATTAAACGTAACATCATTTTCTAGCTGAAGAACTTCCTGTCTAAAACATTTCAAAGTCTCATGCATCAAGAAAAGCTTAAAACTTGTCAAGAAATGCATGCATGTTAACATGGAGCTCAAAATAACAGTGCGGTCAAATTGTAGCGCACACAACAGCCTAGCTCATAAACTAAGGTATACATACTAGCACATAATGTATAACATATACATATAGAATGATTCATTAACATTTCACTGTCAAAGGACTTGTTGGCACATTGACCTTCCAATCGAGATTGGGATGGACTTGGCTAGAGCAATTTTGTCATTTCTCAGGTCCCACATTCATCCTTCATTCAGCCAAGCTTCAGCTCATCTCTGCTTCCTTTGGTTCTCTTTTCCCTCTTTTAGCTACTTTAAGCAACCGTGAGATAATGGTTAAAAGAATTTGATAATTATTTTGTCCATGGTCAAATTAGTTGGACTTTTGGAGTTAGTGTTTAGAAAACCACTTGCGCATAAATAAGGTTCTCAGTTCAACATTTCCAAAAGAAGAGGTGAATATTTTTTCCTAAACTTTTTTTTAGTCATCAACATATCACACCACATGATCCATGATCAAGATGGAAATGATATGAAAGAAAAGCAAATTAGAGCTCCTCAAATGGTAATCTTTAGTTATGTACACAATGCCCCATGGGTCTCCTAGGGGGAAAATATTTAGTAAATGCAAATAGCTATTAATTCTTGAAAACTGAAATTATTACTTGGAAGAAGCTAATTGTATACAAAATGCTCAAACTTTTAATCTGAGGGGATTATCTTCATTTTATCGATACTAGGCCTCCAAGAAAGGCTTGAAACCTAAGCCTTCACCCCTGTTATGGTTAGGCATAGGCTTGCTAATTGCCACTGCCTTCCTGAAGGATCGTTGGAAATAGCAATCCTCCACTGCAATGACCTTTACATCCTAATCCAATGTTCCTCTAAGGTCTATAATTTAGTCCTCCCACAACAGATGTTTAAATCACAGTGCGTAAGGCTAATATTAATATCCCTCATGAAGAATCAATACAATAACACCCCACTTCTAAGTTTAGGTTCTCATTCATCCTTAGTTGATCTAATAGCCTTTCTAAATTTATGGTGTGGGCTTCTGTAGAATTTATATTTTTTCAGCTTAGAATCTTTGAGATCTTGTTGGAATATGTGAACAAAATGCATGTGCTACACCTATTGACTCCTCCCTCTCCGTCAATGACTCTCCTTGGCTATTCTAAAGGCCCTATTGAATCGCTTTCTCTTGTAAATTGTAGCCCTGTTTCTTGAAAACCATTCTCAAATACTTGACCTCTTGTTCCAAATGTTCCCCATCAAAATCCTGTAAGGCCTGGTAGCAACAAGCTTAAGAGTCCCATTTTTTGAGTAAGATGATGGAACAATGGAGAGAGCTTGCATGTAACTAGAGATTGGATACTTTCCTTATAAAATTGATGTGTCAAGGCACCATCTTGTTGTATCCCCTCTATCGGCAAGGGAGAAATGGGAGATTCAGTGAATGGAATTAAGTCTGCCCTGGTAGAAGTCGATTGTGCTTTTTGAATAGGCATAGAAAAAATACCTGCAGAAAATGTATAATAATGGCCCTTGGTGAGGCTCGCCTGTGTAATTTACCTACCTCCAAACAAAACTTAAAAATCCATTCTGTATAACTCTTGTAAAATACTTTGACTGCTGCTGAATCAAATAGGATCTGTAAGGAAATTTTGGACTCTCCACTTTTTCTCTGTGAAATATCTTTAGGGGAGTTTTCTTAGGAAAGCTCACTCTTTCATTCATTGCATTTTTCAATTTAGAATAGCATGGATGAAGGATTCCTTCCATGCTCTGGAGTCTGCACAATCAGGTTTCTCACCACATTCATTTCTAAAACTTTTTCATTCTATTACTGATTACTGGTGTGGTAATATGGGAGAGGATTTTGTGCATTCTCTCTATCCCCCGTTCTGTAAAGTATGAGAAATTTGAGGGGATGGATTGAAGTTTGAATATATATGCTCCAT
>VDFB02036597.1:0-62862 GCA_007258455.2 Sequoia sempervirens
CTGCATCCACAAATCATTAGCATATTGCATCAACATAACATATAAGGAATATATGCATTGCATTTCCACCATATTATAAAAGTGCATCCATTTTATTACATTGCATCCATTCCTTGCATTACATTACATCTATCACATAAGTCACCGCATAAACATTCATTTGCATTTCATAACCATTTCACATTATCATGTACTGCATAATCATAAACAATAGGTACATAGGCATTATAAGATAATCCATCACATACATACTTGCATAACATCATAAGGTCATCTCACACATTTTGGTTCATCTTGCATAAAACATTATCATATCATTGCATATCATTACATCATATTAAATACATCATATACATTACATCATCATTTAAATGTTTAGGATAATAGCATTTGTTATTCTAAGAATCTCATAAAACCATCTCATTTTTCACTACACCATCTCATTTGCATCACGACCATCGCATTTACATCATCCATGTCATCTCATAAATAACATCATAAATCATTCATTGCACAAATCATTCCACATAAGCATAAATAGTCCATCACATGCAAAGCGTATATGCATCCAAAATTCATTTATAAACATAAGTCACATATCATTTCACATGTACACCATAGATCATATCATTTTGCATATTAAAATCCACATCACATATCACATCATCATTTGCATCAACATAAAATAGATCATCATATAGACAACATCATCACACATCACATTTGCATATCATAGGTTAAGCATAATATAGATATGTTAGTCATAATCATAATGCATACATCATCGGAAATAAATGCATCCATAAAAGCATCATTGCACAACATATAGAAATAAACCATCCATGCATACACAAAAAGAATACACATCGCATCACATCAAAATCATCACCAGCTCATATATATATCATCAATAACACAACTGTCATAGTACAATAATAAATCAAATCACTGTACATGTATGTCAATCAGTACAAAAGGCCCACCGGGCTATCAAAAATGAGCCCATAAGGTACAAAAAGTATCAAATCATCCTAATCAAGCTCTGTCCCTGTGGATGCTGCCCTCGCCCCTGTCACCATGACCCTCTGCTAGTCTCTAGCTGGCCCGCTCTGAATACTCTGGGACTCGCTCTGCTCTGGGGACGACCTCATGATAAAACCGTCGATAATACTCTACCTCTCGGACAACATCCCTATAGGATCGAACTAACACTGTACCCTAGGAGGAGGAGGCTGTCATGCTCTCTATCTACTATCTCCGACCTAGCTCAGTGGCTGCTTGTAGCTTTGTAGCCTGTCTCTGTTGTATGGTCTGATCCCTCTCGGCTTTGAGTTGCTCTCTCTCAGCCCTCACCTAATCTCTCTTGGTTGTCATGGCCTAGACTTGGGCCTGCAGCTATGCAATCAGGGTATCCCGTGCATCCGCCTGTCCTGCTAGTTGTACCTGCGGCTACACCCAAGGAGGACCCTCACCTCATGGTGGGGAGAATGGTGGCACCTGTTGCTGGTCCTGCATATGCACATCTCCCTAATCTGGCTACATTGGAGGCACAACTGGCTGATCCTATCAAACCTCATCTCTCCATCCTCATCCTCCTCTGCCTCTGACTCTCCTTGGATCCGGAACTGCACTTGGAATCGTCAAACGAAGTGAAGGTCAGAACCAATCCCTGTAGGCCTGGGTAGTGCCTGGATCTGCTAGCCCCTGGGTACTACCTAGATCTGCTAGCTCTGCAACCTGTCTCCGCTATATGGCATGATCCCTCTCGGCTCTGAGCTTCTCTCTCTCGGCCCTCGCCTAATCTCTCTCGGCTGTCATGGCCTGGACCTGGGCCTGCAGCTGTGCAATCAGGGTATCCCATGCATCTGCCTATCCTACTGGCTATACCTACAGCTACACTCGAGGAGGACCCTTGCCTCATGGTGGTGGGACTGGTGGCACCTGTTGCTGGTCCTGCATGTGCACATCTCCCTGATCTAGCTACACTGGAGGCACAACTGGTTGATCCTATCGAACCTCATCTCTTCGTCCTCATCCTCCCCCTCTGCCTCTGACTCTTCGTGGATCCAAAACTTCACTTGGAATCGTCAAATGAAGTGGAGGTCAGAACTAATCCCTATAGGCCTGGATAGTGCCTGGATCTGCTAGCCCCTGATCATAAGCCCATGGCTGGGCTACAAGCTTCCTAAAGTTGTCCACCACCTCTGAAGCAGGAATGTACCACCCCCATGATACCTGTGTCATGGAGCGGGCAAAGGAAACCACATAGTCATCATTTGGTCGGTCCTGCGACTCTCTGAACTGACGCTGCACGTACCCAGGTAAGTACCTCTTGATCATAGTATGCTCTCGCCCCTGCATGTACCGATCCTAGCGACAATAGAACATCTAATCGGCATCGTCGACCCATCCGGGCCGACCAAGGTACAGTCGCCAGGTAGAAACTTGCATCTCATCCAAGACTCTCCTCCAATAGGAGATCCCATGCTCACCGGTATGTGTGAAGGACACACCGCCTCTGTATCATGCCACGAGAGGATCATCTGGCAGCATTGGAGCTGAAACGACGCACGGTCAGAGCACAGCAATGTGCTTCCATGCCCAAACATGAAGTAGAGTCATCCCTACTCCCAGCGCTCTGTTGTCCATGTAGACGTACTCATGGAGGTCTTGGTAAAGTGAAGCTAGAAGTACAAGCCCCCAAACAAAATGAACCAGCTTGTCTCGAACCATCTGCTCCCAGTAGGATCCCTAGTCGGGACTGAAATATCACCCTCGTCTGTTAGGGGTGACAAGACCTAAAATGATGGCTACAATCACCCAATGGTAGGGAGGTGCTAGGATCTTGTGCCGCTCGAGCTCTATCTGCCACTCACAAAACACAATCTCATATGTGGCAAGGACTCTGAAGCAGGCCTCGCACCCCTCGTCCATGTCAAAGATCACTCGATGACCATGAATTGGCAATCGCAAAATGCGCCAAATGTCCTCTAGGGTGATGGTGGCCTCACCAATGGGAAGATGAAACAAAGATGTCTCACTATGCCATCTCTCAGCTAGTGCTGACAACATCCCTAAGTGTGTGCACACAGGCACCGCGTAAGCAATATACCACAACCCCACAATCCGAAGTCGATCCTAGTTTCTATCGCTCAGGTCCCGCAAATAACTAGCTAGGTCCCACAACCTGTGCTCTCAGGAGTAGAGCTCCCTTGTCGCGTCCTGCATCAAGGAAGGTCATCG
The DNA here is from genome assembly GCA_007258455.2 of Sequoia sempervirens. Taxonomy (NCBI): domain Eukaryota; kingdom Viridiplantae; phylum Streptophyta; class Pinopsida; order Cupressales; family Cupressaceae; genus Sequoia; species Sequoia sempervirens. Next base: position 3,244 of record VDFB02036597.1, read on the forward strand.
TATTAAATTTTTTGAAAAAATCTTCGTCGTACGTTAAAGGGTAACCGGTTGATTTTTAACTCATGATGAAGCGTCGGGAGTTTGATTTCTAATCAAACTGGATGCTGGAAGCCCTAAATTGCAAAATCCACCACCATGATGCTTTATCATTCGACCCCTTGCTCAGCTTTGGAAGAATTGCGCAGCAGCGTCGCGCTTTGCAAAATCAACTTTTAATGGCCCGGAAGCTTAGTGAAGTTTTAAACCAAAGCGCAGCCGCTGGTGCTATTTAACCACCGAACAACTCGGACGACATAGAGGCGGCTATATGAATTGCCGCTGTGACGGACCATTTCGTTAAGGCATTGTTGGGCAGCCGTAGAAAAATGAAGCTAAGGTAAGGACCACATACCGGTGCCCCGATGCCAGGTGGTCGTTGGTATGTTCGAACTCGATCAGAAATGTGTAGAGGAAGTTGTCGTTGTGCCATATCGTTAGAAGGTCTGAGCTCAAATCTTGAGGTTACTATTGGAGGTGTTTGAAAATGACTTGAAAGTGACCCCTCGGGCCCCTTTTAAGCCTAAATATTAGGGTTTTTTCACCCTGATTGGCTGTCCTGCTAGGGTTTTGGACCCCCAAACCTGTTTCTATCCAGTTGAGGCCTATTTTACATCGTTTTATTGTGTTTAGACACATTTTTTGCCTCCTGGAGCCCTTTCGGACCTATTGGGTACTTTGTCTTCTTTTTCGCGAGATCACCCAAAAATTGAAATTTTTGTCCAATCTCTTGAGGGGGCATTATAATGGCATGTTTTCTCTAGCCAGGCAGCAGTGGGGAAAGTTTTTAAAATATCAAAAATTTTGGCTTTGATCAAGGTCGTCTATTCTTTGAACCAATGCAACAAGTGCATTACTTCAAAGGAGGAAAATAGACAAATGGAAATATCTTGGATTGACATTGTGCATCGATCCGGAGCTACTAACATAGGTTTCCTTGGAATCATCCCTCGGTGCAACGGGCGAAAATCAAATCCCCTTATGCAGTTAAATTCTGTTTGTCTCTCTTAATTAAATGAAATGTTTTATCTAACGTCAAGTCATCTCTTTTGTTAATTAAATCAATTCATCTGATCTAATAATTATCCCTGTTTATTGATAATTGTTTGTTTGATTAAATGCAAGAATCTATCCATTAAATTAAGTAATTGAGCACTTGTTTGATTTGTGTTTCCATCTCTTTTAATTAAATAAGTCAAAGTGTTGATTGAAATGCAATACCATATTCCCTCTCTTATTTGATTTAAATAAATCCATGAGTCAAATAGATCACATCATCAACCTCTCTCATTGGAATTAATTAACCCTTGATTAATTTAATTCTAAAATCCTGTCCCACATCCCTTATAAGTTTTTGCAAGTTGCACATGAAATAGATTTAATTCATTTATTAAATCTCTATTTTCCTCACAAGGCATCTTTTGGAATATTCTCCAAATTTGAATTCAAAAATTCCAAGTCAACATGTACATCCAACAAGGCAATAACTCCATCTTACATGTCCTTTGCCTTGAGCCAAGTGGAATTTATTGCAACTTCCCTCCCCTCTTGCAAGTCATTTCAACAAATTTGAATTTCAAATATTTGCATTTATTGGCACAATTCTCAAATCTTGCACATCCTCCATCCATTCATAGATTGATAAGTGGCATCATGCCATTGGATGAATGTTAGTCCCACATTGCTCAAATTTGGGCATTCATCCATCTTGGAATTCTATAAATAAAGAGCTCATATCCTCATTTGATCATCCACAAATTAGGAAAAGTTAGTATGCTAAAATATTTAGCTCTCATTCTTCACCATCAAAGTGGATCATTCTCCATCAACATATCAAGCTTGCATCTTAGGAATTGGGAAAAGGCCAATTTTCACATCAAATTGGCACCAATTCCCCCATGGGAACATGAGTTTGCACATTTAAATTAGGATTGAATATATATTTATTTGTTTCATTGTGTTCTTTGTTGCTTTCTTTCCTAATTTGAAGTTGTAAATGGATTTCATGGGGAATCCTTGTTTTGGCTTGCAATCTCTTGTTTAACTTTTTTATTCATGTTGTTTTGCAGGTACTAGGATTGGGGTTCACACATGTGGCATATGCCATCTCGATGTCTATTCAAAATTTACATGCCAAAATGTCTATCTCATCCTAAACTACTGGTGGATCATCAAAATGGAGCCTCTTTGTAGCACTCGTTGGCTTTGAAGGTAGCTACACAAGAAAAATTCAAACCACAATTGAGATTAGTTATACTATATGATTTAAAATTGAATAATTAACATCGAAATCAATATACATTGAATTATAATTGAACTCTAAAATTGTAATTTTGATTACCTGAAATATCCGTCTCTTCAAAGGGTCAGGAGTCATAAAATATGCCCCTCTCAAAGAACCGACCAAACCAACTTTTGTAATGTCAATCTATATATGTGAACAAAAACATAAAATTGATCCAAGTTAGCATATAATTGTCGGTAATAGGAACATATAAATACCAAACACAAAATAAAATAAACACATACCTCTTTAGGCTGATATTTTTCTTTATCTCCTATAGGTGTTTCGACACCTCCTCCTTGAGGTCTTTCAACACCTACTCCTTCAAGTTTTCCAATACGTAATCCTTCAGGAGTTGTGGCACTTGTCAACAATGATGTATAGCTCACAACTTCCTATACATAAAAAATGACAAGTACATATGAAACTACCAATCTATATTGATATATGTATAATCGATCTTAAAAATCTTAATTCAATTGAATTTGAGTTCAATTACCTTCCCCTTGTCTAACATTGCACTTCCATAATATGGACAAGGTTGCACCTTGCTCGCACTTGTCAACAACGACGTATAGCTCATAACTGCCTATACATAAAAATGACAAGTACATATGAAACTACCAATCTATGTCGATGTATGTATAATCAATATAAGATCTTAAAATTCTTAATTCAATCGAATTTGAGTTCAATTACCTTCCCCTTATCTAACATTGCACTTTCATAATCTGGACAGGCTACACCTTGCTTGCACTAGGTATTTCCTACAAGAGGAAAATAAGATAAACATATAAGTTATTATATAATTTCATTTGTGACAATTCAAATGATAAGCAAGTATATAATAAAAAAATGTAAACGAGTGAGTGCAAAAATATATACTGTGTGTGTGTGGAGCCAAATGAAATGGCCCTAAAAAGTTGCTATCGGTCACTGTCTTGAGGGCTCCTCCTTAGACATCAACTATTAAATAGACCATGTAAATAAATATTATTACATTATACTATCTCTTATTAATATTCATTTAAAAACAAATGCAAGTTATGAATTTACAGCTTAAATCTTTCTTTGTCACTATTCTGAGAAATGCCCCTCTCTAGCGGGGAAAGGACTCGTAGGAGTCAACGCTCCCACTCCCACACGGAGATACGTCTATAATGTCCCACATTATGGAGGTCAAAATCAAAGTGTCAAGGAGGATGCTCTGTGACTGTCCAAGAAGGGACCCAAGCATATCTGAGACACATGGGAGCAAAATATGTGGCACACAAATATGTGGACCTGATGAGGATGACATAACAACACTCGAACCATCGCCAACATCACTAGAATGTGGCTGAGCTACTATAGAAGCATGCAAAACCAAAATGCCACTCAAAGAGTGAATAGCCTGGATAGTTTGTGTCACTACATCCTGCATAATATCTGGATGATATACTAGAGGTGGCAGAGGAAGGGGAGGAGGGGGAACATATGGGTGCGGGACTACTCTAACTGCCCCTGGTCTATCCTAGGGAATACCTCCACCAAAGCCTTGGAAGGGTTTAATGTCAAAGTAATTGACATGATGCCCTAACACAAACTCAGCATATAATTTTTTAATAAAGTAAAATGGTATATCACAATTGTTGTTCGGTGATTTATAAAAAACCATACACCAACAATCCCAAAAGTTATCTACAATGTCCCTATGCGTGCACCATTTTATAAAAAGTTTTGGTTTATTAACATTAACTGGAAAACCAGTGTAGGGGTTAACAAATAAAGAGGCTATTTGGGCTTTGGTTATTCTGAGATCTTTCACATCATCATAAGACAATCCACATGCATAATATTCCCTCATGTCTTCTCACCAAGAATGAAAGGCATTATGTTGGGTGGGGAGGGTTTCTATATTTTTAATTATATCCTTCAATGTGTTTGACATCTCGAATAATCGAGGTATTCTCTTATAAACTTCAGAAATTCCCTTTAATTGATGCAATTTTTCACCAATTAATGCTTCAATTGATGGCTGCGGAGGTGGTGGAGCGTTTGGTATTTGTGCATTTTCATTCTTAGCTGGTGGATCATTTGGAATTTGTGCATTTTCATTCTCATTTGGTGGATCATTTGGAATTTGTGCATTTTCATTTTCAGCAGCCATAATGCCTGATTAAAGTTAAAAAATAATTAATCTAATTGAAATTAGACAGTATAAATGAAAATATTGTAAAAATACCCTAGTTTTAAAAAAAAAACCAAAAACCCTGCTTTTTAACAAGAATCTATAAAATTCTCTAATTTTTAATACAAATACATAAACAACACTATTTTTAAATCAAAATCCATAAAAAAATATTCATTTTTAATCAAAATCCATAAAAAAAAATTCATTTTTAATCAAAATCCATTCTAAACTCAAAATTTTCATAAAAATTCAATCAAAAACCCTATTTTGAAAAAAAATCCACAAAAAACTAATTGAAATTATCCAAATCTAATTCAAAATTGAATCAAAGCAAATAAAAATCTAAAATCTTACCTTTTCAAATCGGATATTGGCGAAATCGGATATCTGTTACGCGAAGAACCTCCTCACTGTGTGCCCGCGGGTTGTTGACTGTCAAATGATTTTAAAACAGCCACAAAATTTGTATATATGTACGTTTTTACAAATTGGATATCCGATTTGAATTGGATATCTGATATGGAAAACTAGGATTGGTGTTTGCTTTGGTGGTGTGTACTGACACCCAAGCCTAAAAAAATTTAACACGTTATTTTCACATTTTTGGGTCGATGAAAGACGTGTTTTTTTCCTCATTGCCACTTTTTGGCCCACCATGATCCTGCACATACCCAGCTACAGATTGTACTTTTGAATTTCCTGAAATATGGAAGTGGACTAAGTCACCATCAATCCTGTATTAGTCCCACTGCCAAGCCTGAAAAGTGGTTTTCTGTAGTTTTGAGTACCCTTTTGTCTGAAACCCATTCTGGCAGAATTTCCCCGAAATAAGACTAAGTCGCCCAGCTTGGCGTATGAGTTCCAATGGGCTTCAATAGTGAATTTTGTAGGATTCTAGAACTCCTCTCCACCACTTTCTAGTTTCCAGGTGGACCTCTTTAGTCTCATTAATTTTTGTTACAGTTTGTTTGCATTCTTAGGTCATTTTGCATATCACAACGTGTTTTCAAACATTTTGCATTTTCTTAGTTTTGCATTAATAGTTTATCTTCTTTATCAATTTTCTACCTTAGGAACAATGTCCTTTGACATATTTCAATCTCTATTGCATTGGAATCTCACAGAATTGTTCTTGAGTGTGAACTTTACGAAATCAGATTCCTCTTCCTTCATTCCCCTTTTAGGTGCAGATAAGGGAAGTTGTGCATTCCATTTCCCTTGTTCACAATAGTGTGTCTGACTATTTTATTATATATATGTTTTTTGACTATTTTGTTTGATGCAAGTTGTAGGTACCAAGCATCGACTCCACTTGAATTTTCAGGTCTGAGCGTTCCTTAAACCCAATGGAAAATTGTTGAACGAAGATAACGTATGGTCCCCTACCCTAACCATCATCCTCGAAGAGGATGAGTATCTAGATGGTCATCCCATCAGTCTTGTATGTTTTCGTGGTTAGTTGTTCTCATTTTTTACCTTGTTTATGCTTAGGTGATTATTATTGATATTTAGTTAAATTAAATTTGTTTAATAATGTTGTTTTGATTAATTGATGAATTAAATAAATTATTAAATAAACCATGTTGATAAATAGATATATAAGTTGTGCTTGGTTAATTAATTTATTAAATGAAATTACTAAGTTAAAAAAGTATTTCTTTTATAACCAAATATAAATATATTTATATTAATGATGGGATAATAATAAATTTTAAAAAAGTGGAAAATATTATAATATGGAATAAAATATTAAAATGGAAGGAGATAATGGATAACCAGTAAAGACAATTAAAAAAAGATGGAAAAAGAATTTTTGGAGCATATGCATGACTTTGAACTGTTTGTAGAATGGAAACTTGTTATTTTGCCCATTTTTTTATTTGATTTTTGTATTTGAAAATCTAACGGCTTCCTTTTAAAAAAAAAATAATTATCATTTTGAGGGATTGTGGTTATTATTAATTTTTGGTTTTCAAAAAGAGAACTTTGTCTGAAAGAAAATTCCTAGAGAGTAATTGCATTCAGAGATTGTTTTTCAAAAATTGGATTGGGAAAAAAATTACTGAAGATTTGATTAAAACTTTGGAGAAGTGGATTGTTGTTGGGTAGAAGTTGATATCGACGCCGTTTTCCATCTTAGTAGCATTGGAATCTAGGTTGGCTTCGTCATTATTCTTGTTTCATTTATTCATTCAATGCAATAGGAATTTATTCTCTCTCTCTCTATTGTTGCAAGCAATTGTTTGTCATTTTTCTATATGTTGTTCACTGCTGAATCTATACTCCATGATAGAGTTTGATATTATTGTGCTACTTGCCATTTTCATTTTCTTGGAAAATTTATGAGGTTTTCTCACCATCCATTTGTCTCCTCTCATTCCCCTGCACTCTTTTTGTTGATTTTATTTGACATAGTGTTGTGATTTAACTTAAATGCCTCATAATCCATATTGATTATTTTAAAATCTATGCAATGGATAAATCTTGGCCTGCAAGTCAAATTTAATATGTGATTTTAGCATTCGATAGATTGCAATATATATATATATAGTATCGATTTCACTATATATTTGTATTGTTGAAGATCTCAATTTCATGCATATGAATGGCCTTGCGTTGGAAATTGACATATAGGCTATGTAATATGTGTTCAATTTTTTTATTTATGTTGGGAATTTGATATTTCTTATTCAACAAATATGCACAATAACTGAGGTCGAAGAGTGGTGTTAGGAGTGGGATTCACCATGTTTGTTGCGATGTGTTTCTTAGCATTTCTTATTCAGTTTTGAGTAATTAGGAGGCATGTCGATGGTATTTGTTTTTCTTTGTTTTCTTGGCATTCCATACTCCTTAATGCATGTAAGTGTGAATAAGTAAATAAGTAAAACAACTAAAAACACTTCTTAATGAAACATTATATCAAGATTTAACAGCAATTAATTAATTTAAAGCACAAAAAACTTGAAAGCGTCTCGTTGTTTCCTATCTCTAAAGATTTATCAAATCACAGAGGGCTCTCAGATTTGGTAAGCACTGTGACTATTAAAATGCCTATCTAGAGAATGGAATGATGCTAAATGCAATGATGTAATTATATATGGTGATTTCTAAATGATATGATACTACTGTAATCTATTCTGACATGAAAACTGATGAATGAAAGCTGCAGTAAAACTATGATGCGGTCGTGATATGGATTCTACTGATGCTATGATTGCTATGATGTTAAGATGCTTGCTATTGCTATGATTGCTTGATTTCTATTCCTGTAGAGTAAGTTTGCACAAATTTGGGATTCATTCTTTGCTTCATAAGGCTGTATTTATAGATTTACGACAACACATTTGCACAGGGGTAGCGCAACAAAGGCTTGGATTCAATCTAGAGAATTGAGTGGTGAGAGATTGAGAAGCTTGAGCTGATTATGGGAATGGTTTCTCCCCATGAAAACATCAGGCCAAATGATAGGAAGAATCAGATGAATGAGATTGAGAGGATTTCCTGCAAGTTTGTCTCCAAAGCTTTACTGTGAATGCCAGTTGAATTAATTAGATATTTGATATCTAATTTGGTAGGTGAGTGAATAGAGGAAATTTCTTTTATGCATTTATTTGAATATTTTATGATTTTATTCAAATTAGTAAATGGGGATAAATAATTTAATAAAACAAACTATAGAATTTTTTTATTAAATAAATATAGAAGGGATATGATATTTAAACAACAAAGTATTTAACATTGTTTAATTAATTAAAATTGAATGATGTGATAGTTAAATAACACAAACTATTGAAGTTGTATATTTAATTAAAATTGAAGAATAGGAGAATTAGAATGTGAACTATTTAAATAAATATTTCTATTTATTTAATAGTAGATGAATTTAATTATGATAATTAAATAAAACAAAGTGATATTCTTTTATTTAATTAAGACGAAAATAATAGAATAAAGATTGAAGAATTTAAGATGAACTATATAAATAAATATTTCTATTTATTTAATAGTAGATGAAATAAAGGTTAATTAATCAAATAAATCATATTTAATTAATTATATTCTCCAGACCATTTTTAGGTGTATACATTTTTCCCCTCTTTGAAGTGATGTGTTTACACATTGCTTCAAAGAAAATTTTGTTGTTGTTGCTAGTATCAATGAAGAAAAAAAAAATCAGTATGCCCTAGACTTGCCCCAAACTTTTATTTTAGCTGTGATGATGGATATATGCCCCCTCAGGAGATAAATTGATGAATTTTATGATTTTTTTAAATTTTTGAATTTTTGAATTTTTTAATGATTTGATGATGATTCGATGAAGATTTGGTGTTCAAATAATTTATCTCCCAATAAAGAATGTAGAAATTTTTCCCTTGTGATGAGTTTGAATTAATCTCTCTAAAAAAAATTCATTAATCCCATAAAAATCCCACCAAAAATAACCTATAAAAGGTCAAAAAGGTCATTTTCAAACTCATTTGTGCATTTGAGTTTTGAAAATTTGAGAGAGCAATTTGTGCAATTTGGAGCAAGATGTCGATTCCTTACCACACCCACTGGTTCAAGCGTGTGTGTCGTCACAACCGCCCAACCACCTACAGACCTCTGATACGTACCCTTGAACTTCCTCATTTTTTGTGCATGTCTCGTTTTTCGCATTTTATTCTATTTTTTAAATTTTTGTGTATTTTAGCGCTTTTATCTTTCAATGTAGAGCCTAGGAAAACTGTTTTAGCGCTTCTAGAACTTTAGCGCTTAGGTAGATTATTTTAGCGCTTAGGTAGGATATATTTTAGCGCTTAGGTAGGATATATTAGCGCTTCCAATGTTTTAGCGCATAGGATAGAAACTTTAGCACTTTCGATCTTTGTTTTAGCGCTTTGAATAGTTTAGTGCTTCGACCTAATAGAATATCACTTTTGATGAAATGGAACTTTGACCATCTATAATAGCGCTTTTGATTGATGAAATGGTGCATGTCATGATTTAGTGCTTTGAGCACTTTTTTTAGCGCTTTTAAGTGTTTTAATGACACTTTTGATATTTTGGTGCATAGAAACTCTGTTTTAGCGCATCCAAGTCAGATTGATAAAGTTTGTCAAATTTGTCCTTGATTTTGTCAATTTTTTATTGTGTTAGCCATTGGTTTGATATGATTGATGAACCTGATCAAGTAGATGACATTCAACCTCATGATAGGCGAGGTCTAATGTTTGATTTGATGATAATTATCCTCATGATAGGCGAGGAATAATTATAATTTGATTGATAAATCTCATGATAGGAGAGGTTGATTTAATGTTTTGATGATTGACCTCATGATAGGTGAGGTAAAATTGTAAGATTGATGATTGATCTCATGACAGGTGAGGTTCAATGATGTTCGCTCATGAGATTTGATCAAAATTATCACCAAGAGCTGATTAGATTTGATAGGATATTTGATGTTTTGATGATTTGAAAAAGAGTACTGACTTTGAATATTTCCTAATAATAGGAGCCGCTAGAGAACCTTCAGGTTCAAGAGCATTTCACATGGACATTTGATTTGATACCACAATTAGTGTAGCCTGAGATGACAGTCATTTTTTGATGCGAATTGTCTTCTCTTTTATTCATGCCCCAAATTAGGATTAATTGGGGTCTCCTGACAACATTAGCTGAGAGGTGGCATAGCGAGCATAACACCTTTCACCTTCCTACTGGTGAGATGATAGTTACCCTAGAGGATGTTTGGCAGATTTTGTGGATTCCCATTATTGGAGAGGTTGTTGTCTATGATTCTACAGAGCAGGGTAGGACAGATGCTCTCCGCAGAGTATTTCAGGATGATCAAATTTCTAGATATTGGATTCCATGGCATGAGATGGTGGATGCTTATGCCACCCTTCCTACAGTTTTGGTTGGATTCATTGGAGGGTTCCTTTGTCCTGATCGTAGGTCAAAAGGACTTTTTGTTGGTTGGGGCCATGTGTTGGAGAGCATGGTTTCCCATCTGTATCATGATTTGCATTTGGCGGTGTATATTTTAGGTTGCAGTTTGTCATTATGAGTTGCTTTATTATAGGTATGGGCATGGGAGCACATAGTTGTCATGCATCTAGTGCCATTTAGACAAAGACCAACTATGACACCATATGTGTACAGATATGCAGGTCGCCTTACTCAGTCTAGACTAGGTAAGTTAGAGCATCGAAGGAGAGTGATGGATGATATAGAGTTTGTGACATGGCATCCCTACCTAGATTGTGAGCATTGGGATGACGATGATATTCAGGTGCCTTTTCTCTGTTAGTCTATGTTACTAATTGGTCAGACTCGTTGGGTGTTAGAGAGATTATTGATCAGACAAGTGCATAAACAGTATGGTTTGGTTCAGGGTATGCCCCAGGGTGTTGCTCATTACACCCATCGTCAGTCAGATTCTACATAGTGGGGGCCTGGTTTGTCATATGATGTTGTTGTTCAGGAGTATTAGTCTTTACAGCCATTTGAGTGGGATATCCATCCTGACATTGTTGAGCCACCTGTGACAATAGATTATGCCAAGTATCTGGCTTTGCATCCTTTCCCACACATTACCATTCCTGATGAGCCTGTTCCACTACCTACAAAGGAGGATGTTGTTGTGGCACATGGTCGTAGGCGGAGGAGAGAGGAGGTTGGTAAGGTTGAGGTGGAGGATGTTGAGGTTGGTTGTGGAGAGGAGGATATCGGTGATGAGGAGGGTAGTGGAGATGAGGAGGGAAGTGGAGATGAGAGGGATAGTGGTGATGAGAGGGATAGTGGTGATGGGAGCAGTGGAGATGAGTATGGTTTCGGCAGTGGAGATGTTGTAGGTGGGTCGGGTCTAGCTTTAGATTTGCATGAGAATATAGTGCCTCGTAAGAGGTAGGCCATGGGAGATCTTACAGAGCAGTTGCAGATTGTGAGCCTTCAAGTGTAGGTAGACACTGTATAGGCTCAGCTTGTTCAGACTCAGGGTTTATTGGCACAGACTTGAGCTCAAATGCAGGCACAAGCCCAGTCACACTCACAAACTTTAGCATCAGTACAGGCTTAGTTGGATGCATCCTAGGCTCAGATCACAACATTGAAAACTAAGAGGGATACTGCTAGTTAGCCTACAGGGGGAGCTCAGGTTCAGATTGCATCATTGATAGTTGAGAGGGATGCCACCAGATTTATTGCAGAGGGAGCTCAGGCTGCAGTCGAGAGATTGCAGAGATTGGAAGATGGTACTACCATAGCAAATTATATGCGAGATGTGATATGTATTGGTGGGGAGGTAGAGTATTGCAGAGCTAAATTCTATGATGTTGTCCCTTCAAAGCATAGAGTGAGCTACAGGAAATCCTGATATGGAAAGACTCATTCCTGGACTATCAGTGCAGGTGTGACTTAGCCTATTCTCAGAGACCCGAGAGATCTCAGTACTTCTGGTGGTGGTAGAGGACCTAGTCCTGCGATGCCTGCACTGTCTGGAGCTAGCAACACTTAGTTTTCATGATGTGATTCCCCTATTGTATTTTGAGTTGATGATGTACATTCTGATTAAAACCATTTTTGATGATATATATCTCTTTTATTTCAGACATCACTATATACTTGACATTTATTTTTTTGAGATCTATATGATATGCATCAGATTTTATCGATCTATCATATGTGTTATATGATTTTATGATGGATTCATTTATTTTCTATGTTCTATATTCCATGTGATGATATTTTTATTATGAAGATATGGATGCAAATTATGATCATGATGACATGCTTTATGATTTATGATGTTCTATCTATGATGTGTATTATGATGATGTATAGATGTATGACGTATGTATGTATGATGTATGGATGAATGATGTATGGATGTTTTAAAAATGACATATGATGTAAAATGGGATGTGTGCACTTTTATTCTTGTGATATCAATGCAAATTATGATGCGATAAATGATGAAAATAATGAATGATATATATGATGATATTTTGAATGTATGATATATGATGTGATGAAGATAAATGAAAATGCACCTACATAGTGATTTCTTTTTTATAGTTTCTCATGACATTTTATGATGCAATACATAATTGAAGAAATGACATGATGAATGCAAATTATATGATCTAAATGATAAATGATGAAATGATTAATTAAATGTTCGTAATGATTGCAATGAAAATGATTATGCAACTATATGATAATGATGATGTTTTTGTTGATTTCAAGTATACTCAATCCATTAATGAGAAAAAATATCATTGCCATTGAATGAATCACCAGTTTTGTAACATACTCTACAGATGTAAAACTATCATGAATGCAATCTAATTTACCATGCAAATCTATATGCAAACATTGGAATTTCAATAGTCATTTTATCATGCTTTGTATCATCATGGAGCTTTTAAAATGTTGAAAGTGAGTAAAAGCATCAATGGTATAATGTAAACCAATGATGACCTCAGTATTACTTTCATGATTTTTGATATTGCAAGTGAACACAAGAATCGAGGTATAATTAAACCGAGATGACCTGAGCATTTCTTGAGTAAACAAACAAGAATTAATCACTTTCCTATGTGAATTGGAATGTCATCAGTGATCATTTGTAGAGCACGTCTCATGAAAATTCACATAATAATAATGAATAATTCACAGACAATAGATAAAGAAATGATAACAATGATCAAAGTACATCTATCCAACCTTTGCTTAAAGTATTTCAATCATTATTCATATTAGATCATCCATCCTGATTTTAGATTTATGATGTTTTTGTGATTTTCTAAGATTTTGGATCAAACCTAACCTAACGACCTATCCTAGGGGCCTCAGGGGATGATCAAAGATTAGCCTTTCCTATGTTATACACACATAGACCACGTAGTTCAACTGACACAGACTCATGTTTTTTTACTTTTTGAGACTGAATTTTGACTTGTTTTTGGATTTTCTATTTTGATATGGATGTCTAATGTGTTTCTAATGTTGATTGATGTTTTTTTGGGTTGTGTTTCAATCATTTTTTTTGTTGCATTTGTCTTCCTGATGTTTGTCCATTTTGTTAAGCTCAATGTTATTGCCCCCAGTGATGTCCAGATGTTGCCCCCAAGTTAGGGTGAGACATGACCACTTGTAATGATATGATAATGGATGCAAAATGATGGTGAAAGTAATGACCATGACATGTGTCTAATAGATGGAAAATCTAGTTAAATCACAAATAGCGCATGTTTCCAGGTTTTCACTATATTTTTTATTGCACTTTTCAATCTTTTTTTTTTTTGTTTTTTTTTGTTTTTTTGTATTTTTCAGTCACCAAGATGCCTATTTGTTAGGTTTTCATCAAGTTAACCCTTTTTAGAAACTAATCCATGCACTAGGTGATTCAAGCATAGAATTTTCTGAGATGGATACTATTGATTGGTTCATCGAACAAATCCTCTTTAGGTGTAGACAGCCGATAGGCTCCAAATCCATAGATTGATATGATGACAAAGGGACCTAGCTAGTTAGATTCAAAATTCCCTTTCTTTTCTCTGTCCTATTGATTTCTAGGGTTTTCCTTTAGGACCAAGTCACCAACCTGAAAGACTCGAGGTTTTACCCTATGATTTTAGCTCCTTGACATTCTTTGTTGATATGTCGTCAAATGGTTGACAGCTTGTTGAAGATGTTCATCCAGAAATTCAAGTTCCTATAGTCTAGAGACTCTATAATCCTCATTTGTAATGATACCTCTCAGTGAGACACAGAGTGATAGAATCTCAACCTCAATGGGTAGTATAGCCTCTGATCCATATCCCAAGGCATATGGTGTAGCTCCTGCTGGTGTTCTGATGCTGGTTATGTAGGCCCATAATGTAGGATTTAGCTAAACATGCCAATCATGTCCAACATCATTAACTATTTTCTTTAGTATTTTTAGAATTGTCTTGTTTGAGGCCTCTGCTTGGCCATTTCCCTAAGGATAGTACGGTGGTGAGAAACGATGTTGGATATGAAATTTTTCACACAATTCCTTAACGTCCTGGTTCTTAAATGGTCTTCCATTGTCTGTAACAATGGACTGAGGTATGCCATACTGAAAGATTATGTAGTTTAGTATGAAAGATGAGATCTGCTTTCCAGTGATTGTTGTCAAAGGAACCGCTTCTATCCATTTTGTAAAGTATTTCATTGCTGTGATTATGAACTTGTGTCCATTGGATGAAGACAAGTTTATCTTACCTACCAAGTCTAGACCCCATTGACAAAAGGGCCATTTTGATGTGAAAGGGTGCAACTCCTATGCTAGCGCATGGATTAGATTACTATGTATCTGACATTTCTGTCATTTCTTAACAAATTGATAAGAGTCCTTTTCCATGTTCGGCCAGTAATATCCCAAATGGAGGAGTTTCTTTGCTAGGGTTGGTCCACTTGAATGAGTTCCACAAATACCTTCATGAACCTCATGTAAGGTTGATTAAGATTCATTGTGTTTTAGACACCGAAGAAGAGTACCATCTAGACCTCGATGGTAAAGGATATCGGTAATTAATGTATGTCATTCGAATTGGTGGATGAAGTTACACTTTTGGTTTCTAGAAAGATCAAGAGGAAGGATATTATCCTTGAGGTAAGTATAGATCTCTCCATAGAGTGAGGTTTGAACGTCAGATATTTGGCATATGGTTTGTGATTCAGGATTGTTGTAGGCTAGGTTAGATACTTGTTCTACCATAAACTCATAACAACCTTTCTTTTCTGGTAATTGCAAGAGAGAAGCAATTGTCGCCATAGCATTCATAGCTTTGTTCTCCGCCCTTGGTATTTGTTCGAACTTGATCACCAAAAATTACTTTTTAAGATCATCTATCATTTTCTTATATGGCATGATTTTTTCATCCTTTGTCTGATGCTCATCATTTACCTGATAGATGACAAGCTGTGACTCCCCATACACTTGTATTTATGTGATGTTCCATTCAATAGTCACTTTGATGCCGATAATCAATGCCTCATACTCAACCACATTATTGGTACATGGAAACATTAGTCTATAGGACCTTGGAATGGTTTTTCCTCGAGGTGTAACAAATAGAATTCCCACACCAGACCCTCTTTGTGTGTATGATCCATCAAAATAAAGTATCCATTGTTGTGTGGTAATATTTAGAATGTCTACATCTAGAAATTCAATTTTCATTAGATGATTATCCTATAATGGAGCTTCAGCTAATTGATCAGCTATCACCTATCCTTTGATTGCTTTTTGGTCTGCATACTGGATATCAAACTCACTTAAGATCATGACCCATTTTTCTAGTCTCCCCGTTAGAGCTGCTTTGCTGAGTAGATATTTTAATGGATCTATTTTTGTGATGAGTCTGACTATATGAGTCAAAATGTAGTGTCGGAACTGTTGGTTTGAAAATACCACTGCCAAACAAGCTTTTTCTATGAATGTGTAATTTATTTCATAACCGTTGAGAGTCCTGCCAATGTAGTAAATAGCTTGTTCCTTTCCCTAAGAATCTTCTTGTGCTAAGACAGCTCCTAAAGAAATGTTAGTTGTTGTGATATATAGTAACAAAGGTCTCTCTGTTGCAGGTGGCATGAGTATTGGAGGTGACATCAAATATTGTTTTATCTAGTTAAAAGTTGTTTCACAGTCATGATTCCACTTGAATGAGACATTCTTATGAAGTAAATGATTGAATGGATGACTTTTGTCTCCCAATTGGGAGATAAATCTCTTGATGGATTGTAGCCTGCCTTGTAGAGACTGTAATTGACTAATATTTTTAGGTAGTGGCATCTCCATTATTGCTTTGACCTTAGCTAGATCTACTTCAATTCCTTTTTCTGAAATAATATAACCTAAAAATTTTGCTAATGTAACCCCAAACACATATTTCTTGGGATTCAACCTGACATTGAATTTCTCCAGTTTGTTAAAGATTTTTCTGAGGATCTCCAGATGTCCTTCTCAGGTGTATGATTTTGCTAAGATGTCATCCACATAATCTTCCATGAAAGTATGCATCATGTCATGAAAAATAGTGGTCATCGCCCGTTGATATGTTGCACCTAGATTTTTCAACCCAAAGGGCATGACATTCCAACAGAATGTACCCCATGGACAAGTGAATGTTGTCTTTTCCTGATATTTAGGTGCTATCTTTATTTGGTTGTACCCTGAGAAACCATCCATTAATGAATACATAGCATGGCATGTTGTTAGATCCACAATGATGTCAATGCTTGGTAGAGGAAAATCATCTTTTGGGCAGGCCTTATTTAGATCTCTAAAATATGTGCATATCCTGATGCTATTATCTAGTTTAGATACATGCACAATATTGGAGATCCACTCAGCATAATCGATGGACCTGATGATCCCTGCATCCAACAACTTTTTCAGCTCAACTTTTACCATCAGGGCGATGTGGGGATGCATTTTTCTCAATTTTTGCTTTACTGGTTTGATTCCATATGGTAGAGACATATGATGCATTAGGAGGTTTGGATCTAATCCTGGCATGTCAGAATAATACCAAGCAAAATTGATATGTCGCTCTTCAAAGAATTTGGTGAATGTGGGCTTCTCTTGTTCTATCATAAACGCTGCCAAATGTAGAATCTTTTCCTTTTCAGTTGTTCCAAGATTTATGGATTGTGTTGGTTCCACTAGTATTGATGATTTGTTATGGTAATGATCTATAAGGGTGTCAAATCTTCCATCTTTCAGTACCTCAGAAAGGTTTTCACTATTAGATACATTCTTTATTTTTTCTTTTTCAAAATCTAATGGTGCCTCAGAAAGGTTTTCACCATTAGATCCTTTTTTTCCTGTTGTCATTTTTGAAAATGGAATATTTGGCACCCTCCTAATTTGAAGTGTCGTTATGATTATTATTGGTAGAACTTGTATTGGGTTCGTCACCGCAAAGAAAATTTACGATGGCCTCATCATTTGAAAAGATTGGTATATTAATAGGTTCAGTTGGTTCCTAGTTAATAAGTTTAGGATGGATCAAGGGTAATGAATCATTAGTTTGAGTAAGCTCAACAGCTGTAAGTGTTCCAATAGCCACATGGTCAAATTTATTAGTGGGAAGGTCAAGGTCTATGATATTTCCCTCCTCCAAGTTGTCTAGCTCACTCGATGTCTATTCATCCTCACTTGAGTCATCGATATTTGTTGATCCCAAAACAAGTGGTCTAGTTCCTGAACTCTATCCCTCCTCTCGTGTGGGTGTATATGCTTGGATGATGTCAATTTTTTTTTCAGTGTATGATGTTGCAGATAAATGATCCCATTCATATTCATTTGAATTTTTTTTAGACCCATCCCTCATTTGTAGAATCCTTTCTACCACTTTCTGAGTTACTTCTTCTCTTGATTCTCCTCTATAGCCTAATCTTGTTTTGTCCCTAGGCTAAAGTGTTAGAGGTTGAATAGGTTCTATAATACCATCTTTTCTCTTGCCAATTGGTCCTTGTCCCTCATAGCCCATTTTTTCTAAGATAGCCTTTCCTTTTCCATACTGATATGTTATGATGCTGATATTTGTTGATGTTGAGGCTTCTTCGTCCTTGTATAGCCAATTGAGAATGGCATTGTCTTCTAATTCATCTTCTAGAGTTCCTGGTTTTACAAAAATTTCATCCAGAACTATGATGGGTTGTGATGATTGGCGTGTGTTTGTTTTTGGCTTTCCATATGATTTTGGGGATGGCAGCAATTGTGAAAGGCATAAAGAAATCTCAAGGGAATATTCTCCCAAGCCTTTGTCCTTTAACTGGATCTTGTCTATAAATTGTTGTGATAGAGTGTTCAGGGGACTTCATTATTTGATATAGATGAGTAAGTAACAATTGTTTCCTTTTCCTAGTCTTTCTTCTCAACCCATTTGGATATAAAATTGAGTTTCTTTTCACCACTAGATGAAGCAGATGTACTAGCTTCTCTATTGTGAGGTACCCGAGTGTCTTGATTTTCCTTAAGCATGTTACATGTCTGGGGATTATTGTTGTCTGCTGAAATTGTGACCTCTTGTCCATTGACAGGAAACTTCAAACATTGATGATATGTTGAAGGTACTACTTGCATCTCATGTATCCATGGACGTCCCAAGAGTATGTTATATGTTAGCTCTTTGTCTAACACTTGGAAGACAATATTTTTGAGAATCGGTCCCACTTGAATTGGTAGTACAATCAGCCCCTTGGAAGACCTTTCCTTTTCATCATATGATTTTATTGTTATCTTTCTTCTGGAATCAATGGCGTTGTCAGAATATCCTAGTGCACGAATTAGTTTTAAAGTACAAATATTTAATCCAGCTCCACCATCTATTAAGACACGCTTGACACGGTGTTTATGGATTAGAACCTCTATATGCAAGGTCGCATTGTGTGGGTGATTTAATGACACGTCATCTTGTTCGGAGAATTAAATACAATGAGGTGTGGTTAGATGTCCCACCATAGCTTGAAATTGATAGACATCCAGATTTTTGGGTACCATAGTGGCTACTAGAGCCTGTTCTAGAACCTCTTTATGTGATGGTGAAATTTTAAGAAGTTCCAATATGGATATCTATGTGGGTATCTTTTGTAGATGATCCACAATGTTGTATTGATGTGATGGCGGAGTAGTGATTTTAGGTGGAACTCCTTTCAGTATCACTTTGGACTGCCCCCTTTTTGTTGCATTGATTGGTTGGTAGTCTTGTGTTTCTATGATTTTGATGACGTTGATTTGGTTGTCGGATGTGTTTATATTTGGAATCATGTTCAGGGATACAGTTTCATTGATGTTAATGCTGTCTGTTTGATTATCAATGACATTATTTTTCTCAACCTCATAAATGCAAAGAATGGTGGTGTCATAGATATAGTTTACACTTTTTGCTTTACAGTTTGAAGAAGATTCTCCTTTTTCATAGTTGGGTAAAGGATTTGTAAACGCAGTGTGATGGTTGTTTGTTTGAGGTCCTTCAACAAACACCTTCTTTGCTTCAATTAAGTCTTGTATCAGATGCTTTAATTGCATACATTCATTTGTTTTATGTCCTTTATTTTTGTGAAATTTGCAATAGTCAGCATCATTCCACCAAGATGGTTTCACTTTTGGCTCCCAATTTCTTGCCTCTAGTAGAGTAATAAGTCTATTTGCAATAAGCTCTCTCATTGTTGATTCCAAAGTTTGTCCTAATGGTGTAAATCTCCATTGATTGGATTGTCTTTGATATGGTGGCAGTCGAGATTCTTGATTATTTGGATTATTGTTTTGAGTGGTACCTTGATTGTTGTTCAAGTTTCCATTCTGATTTGTTTTCACAGTTGTTGTCATTAAATTGAATACTAGTTTTGTATTTTGTGTGTCAGTTGTAGTATCATTGTTTCTAGTATTTCTATTTTTCTGCCAGAATTTAGGCTTTTCATTGTTTCCATAGTGATTTGAGAAATTTGTGTTGTTTGATGTGTCATTGTAATGTTTAATCACTCCTCTTTTGACTATGGCTTCTTCAATTTTAAGCTTGTTCTCAATCACCTTTTCAAATGTCGAGGGACATTGTAGATCCAGTCTATAATTCATATCATCATTTAAGTTGTTGATAAATAATTCAATCTTTTCCCCTTCAGGTATAGATCAAGGATATCTAGCGAACAACTTTCACCAATGTTGTAAGAATGATAGGAATGTCTCTCCCTTCTTTTGTCTCATGTTGTACAAATCTTTTATGGTTATGTCATGTTGAATGTTGAAGGAGAACTTGTATAAGAGTGAATTTGCAGCCTAGGTGCAATTCCCCTATTTTCCTTCATCCTCTTTAGAAAACCAAGTTTGGAGGCTTAATTCCACCTAAGCCCGCTACTTGCATCACACTTGGCACCTATTTTGAGCATCGGTGGAGGCATTTCTATCAAGGACGCCCGCGCGGCACACATACGTCTGTGTGATGTGCTTACGTCCTTGATAGATTTCTACATCTGGAGCCTCAAGAGGCGTTACACTTCCCATTGGGGGTCCATTTGTAATAGCCTCCTTGGCCGACCAACCCGAATATGGTCGTTTCTCTTCATCTCTCCTTCATATTCACTCCTTCAACAAGCATTTCAGTTCAGGACCACTTTTGGGCTTCATTCACAAAGCTTCACAACATCTCTCCAAACACTTTACACTTCACAGTAGCAACATCAACACTTCACCACTTTAGTAGAGCAAGTGTGGAACAAACACCATTGCAATAGAGGCTTGAGTTCCTTTCATTTTCTCCCCCATGCAGCCTTGAGCGCTCTTGGTGGAGGTGGTAAGCTTTCACTCCTCTCCTCTATTACTTGGTTGAGTAGCATAACACTGTTTTGTAGTGCTTTAGTGTTTTTTACTTCATGTCTACTTCTCTATCTATCTGGCTATCCATGGAGGTGGGAACACCAAAACGAGGTCTAACTGAGGCATGCCCCAATACAACCCCAACAATTTCTCTCTTGCTCTTGTGTACAGGTTTTGAAGACATTCGTTTGGTGGAAGCTTCATCATCCACACAGTTGTAAGTATTCTTTCCTTTCTTCTTCTTATCTTTATTAGTTTTACTTCACTCTATTTCATTTCTATCACTTTATCACATTCTATCCTTTTCCTACATTCTGTCAGTTCTTAGTAGTCCATTTGCTAGCAGTCATTTAGGAATTTTCTATGATAAATTCATTCTCTGGTGTGTATGAGATGCTAGCGCGCCTTTGAGATGCTAGTGCGCCGCACTGTCGTCCACTTTCTGCACCGACGTCCTTTGGCCGAGAGCTTGTCAGTTTGTCTAGAGAACCTTTGTGACCTACTCTTTCAGATTCTAGAACTCTCGCCACTGTTCCATTGAGGTAATATAGGGTAGTTTTCCCCAAGAGGATCTCTGAGTGAAGAGAACTCGTGAGTAGCGAAACCCCCTATATTACATAAATGTGATAAATCTGTTGATCAGTTCTTTAAAGGATTGAATCCCCAGTTGTAATTTAGAGAACCATTCCATACAGTGTGCTCCTAAACTCCTAGGAAATAACCTCATTAGGTAAGTATCCTCTTGTGCAAACTTGAGGCTCATAGTTTTGAATTCCCTCACATGGTCAATTGGATCCGTTTTGACATTGTATTTTTCATATCTGGGGAACTCACAATGCCTAGGGAAGGGTATCATGTCAACACTCGAATGAAAGGGATAAGGAAAAATGTCCTGTAATGAATACCTCTTTGTGGTTCCCTTTTGTGTATCTTGAATTTGTTGTTGTAAGGTTTTCATTTGAGCGGTTAGAGCAACCACTTGATCTGTGTCTTTGTGTTGTTTTGTTTTAGTTGTTCTAGGCGTTTCCTTTAATCGATTGATGTCGAAATCTTTCAGAATTTTTGCACCCAATTCTGCTAACATCAAGAGGTATTTTTCCATATCTTGTTCCAAGACCTTTTCCATGAATTTATAGAAATTTGGATCTTGTTGGGCAGTTTGTATATCCTCTTGGGTTATCTCATTGGGATCATTTTGATGAAATTAGGAAAAGGGGTTTTCTTCAGCCATTATGTTTGGTGTTTCAATGTCTTTTTCTCTAAATTTTTGTCTTTGTTACCTTTTAAAAATTGGCATACAAATGTTTTTTTTTCTTACTAAAATTTGATCTTCTATGTTTGGATGAGTTTCAAAAGGATTTTAACAAAGTCAAATAGGATGATATATCCTATTGATGAGACTAGGTTAAAGATCTAATTATTATGTTTCATTTCGTGATGATAGGATGATAATATCCTGATGAAGAAACTTAACCTAATAACCAAGATTTTGTGTTTGATTTGTGGACACTTTAAAGTTTGCAAGATCTAGGTTCAACTTGAAAATGTTTGATTTGTATGATCCTATTTTATTTAGGTTTAAGACTCTGTTGGGACTGTGAAAAATGTTTCTGACTGGTAAAAAACCTGAGTTTCTGATGTCTGTAGTCTGTCTATGTTTCTAACAACTCTCAATTTTCTGGTCTTGTGGATGTGCTATTATAGAAGGAAAAAGCACTAAAATAGACACTGTATGCACTAAAAGATCTGGTGAAAGTGATATCAAACAATGTAGATGCGCTAAAACAGATTGTGTAAGTGCTAAAGTTTTTGGTATTTATGTCACTATTAAAATTTTGTTTTGACAGATTGTAGATGCCCTGTGATTTTCGTCAAATGCGCTGGAATAGACTGTGTAAGCACCAAAACAGATTATGTATGCGCTAAGACAAACTGTAGATGCGCTAAAGTTTTTGGTATTTTCTGACACTAATGGATGTTTATGACAGACTATAAATGCGCTAAAACAGTGGGCAGAAGCTCTAAAATAGACTGCGGATGCACTGTTTCAGGATTTTTTAGTGTTTGTCTAGTTTTTCTCAATGAATGGACTAATTTTTGGACAAAATCTGGGGCACTTTGACAGAGTATTTTTGCTAGTAAATTTCTTGATTCTAATAACAAGCCTAATGTTACAAATGTTTCCTCTATTGTATGAATTGATCTGGCCTATTAGAATACTCTATCGTTGGTTGTGGAATGGAAGATGGATGAATAGGTTGACTATGATTATATTTCTGTGAAAGAGCTCTTCTTTGAAAGTAGGCTTGTGAATATAAGGGCTCTATGGCATAATCATCTGTGTATCCCCTAGAAAAATTGTGAAATCTATGGATGAAGGTTCTATGGTGAAGTAATATTTTCCTATTTTGATACAAAAAAAATCTTCTTTCCAACAGTTTCTTCTGACTAAGTTATTTTTTGGTTTTCTGACTCTTTTTGCAAGGGATTTTTGAACAAAGTTTGTGGATTTCCAATCCCTAATCATAAGTTTTCATGGACTAACTTGTCAACCTTTTGTGTTCTTTTTGGATGATCTTTATCTAATTTAATGATTTAAAGACACAACAAGCAATTGTAGAACAAGTGTTTTTAAGTCGTAAGATCTAAATAGTGAGTGTATGTTCAAGGATCAAATAGATCCTTCTTGATTTTCACAGGTTTTTTTACAAAAAGACACTTCAGAAAGACTCACTCTTCAGGACAAGTAGGTCATTGTTATACTCAATTAGCCCACATCTTAAAATTGCGTCGACTCACACAGTCATGTTGTTAGCTCTCAAAAAATTAGGTTTGAACCATGAAAGGTTGCCAAGCTTCCACAACATTTTAGGGTAGCAGACAAGGTCAAAAGATTTAGACCTTCTACTCTTCAGGTGCTGCTAGACCTAGGCGGGTGTACCTATATGAATGAAGCAAACTTAATGTAGTTATCTCTCTTGAAATGTTTTTCCCACAATGGCAGATGGGAGTGGACAGATGAAATCAAATTTGGTATAGATTATATAGCAATATTCAAAACTAAATCCTAATATGCATGCTTAGTTAACAGATGTAAAGAAAATGAATGAATCTAAATGGTGAGAAATATAGAGACTAGTGCCTTATTGGGTATGCGGAGTCAAAAGAAATAGCAATGGGCAACCTCTTTCTGGAAAACACTCAAATTGTTGGCATATATTTTGTTTATAACTTGTATAAACATGCAAGACTGTGACTACCAAGTTCTTCTTTTAATAATCTAGATGAATTTTCCTTATTACTGTGATCAACCAAAAGGATTTAATCTCTCCTTGAAAGAACCAGTCAATTAACCACACAAGTACAACAAATGTGCACTGATAAACTGAATATAAACTTGTTATACCAATTTAAATAACCAGAAAATACCAACCCTGGAGACAACTTTAGTAATACTTTCAATAAGCTCAACAGACAATTGACACCAGATATTTGTTGCAACATCAACTGATTTTCATTGATATCTCCATTTGAAATTATGCATCATAGTCTCACAGTATGACATTTTTTGTCTACTGTATTTTTCCCTAATCTATCTAATCTAATCTAATAATCTCATGTCTCCATTTACAATTGAGAATAATAATTTATACATTTGCATCCGAAAAGACACAACGCTTCGCATTCATATGTCGGAAACCGATTGTTCGCATTTGGGCTCCTGTTAATATTCACTGAGCACTCGCCGAGACATCCCGTAGTTATGCCAAAGGCAAATGTATCACCAAAAATCATCCTTATGTCCATCGCTATAAGGTTATGTCGTCTCATCAATATTGGAGTCTCGCTGACAGTCGCCCCTCATCCTTTGCATTTCGCTGTGACCTTTGATGTCGGGGAGACGTCCCATAGATCATACTTCGTCTTACCGAGATGTGCTCTTTAGTGTATTCTTTGGTCACTAAAACAATTCTGAGTCGGGGAGAGGTTTCATAGAACACCTTGTCTTGCCGAAAAACCCCGTGGTCATTCCTGTCGCTGAGACACGTTCATTTTCTCACCGATGAAACACTTCAGCGTAACATTCAGATCGGCAAGACTGTATAACTTCATTCTAAAGACCATCGATATAATTCTTCTGTGCATGTCGGCGAGACCGGAGGTACTCGTCGACACTTTACTCCGATGCATACTAGTCTTACCGATATGTATATCTTTATCGCCGGTCGGTAAGACACCTCGAACTCGCTAAGACCTTTCCCCGAAGAAAATATCTCACCAACATGCAATCTCTATCGCTAGTCGGCAAGACACTAAGATTTTGCTAAGATCCCAGTCTGATGCACTTTAGTCTTACCGATATGTATATCTTGATAGCTGATCGGTAAGACATTACAAATTTTCCAAGACCTCATCCCGAAGATGCCTTTTCTTCCCGAAGTGCCTGCATACTCCGCGCTAGTCAATGAGACATAAAAGGTTCGCTGAGACTTCATACCAACGGAAGCACTCACGCCGATGGGGATCCCTCAGTCACCGAAACAATGGAAGTGTCCCACCGAAAGGCACCTGTAGATGAAATCCAATCAATGTGACATTAATGACATCTTGTCGATAGGCAACATAGACGTATATCGACAAAAATGCATTATGGGTTGGGGAAACCTTGACAATCTCATGTCGATATGGATCACAAAGTGAAATACTTAGACCTAGATGGATTTCATGGGACTACATGGCCAAATATGGGGAAAATGTGCTCGTGATAGGACTTATTTGGAAACTTATGAGTATGAACAACATGTAAAATCATCAGAATTTTATAGTTCTAACATGTGTCACCCCCTAGAGGGTGCCCGTGTTTTTGTCTTTTCTAGGCACATACTCAAGGTTATATTTCTTGATCCCCTGAGCAAACGGTCCTTGGAAATTATATGGTGAGTGTCTTGGGGGTAGATTCTTCCCTTCCCTGACACTGTTGAGTATTACAATATTCAGAAACTGACAAGTTGGATACTACACTATGGTTCATAGATAGGGTTTCCATTCGGAACGACAAATGATAAAATCCCTTAGGAGACCTCCCAATCTTTAGAACAAATATTTTGGGGATAGTTATCTTGCACACTTCTGGTAAATGAGGATTTTTCTAGATTTACTTTTATTTTATAGTGGGTTGGAAAACCTGGCTTTGGTTGTTCCCACTCAGGTCGTTCCCATAGGGTGAGTACTTTTTTCCACTATGGCAGGCCTTCTAAAGGATTTAACAAAGTGTAAATTGCATGAAAATAAAGGATGAGTCTGGCATTTTGATCACCCAGTTAAGGGGAGAACATAAGCCTATCACCACACAATCACAGTAATTAGTTGTTCAATTTTTAAAACCCAAATGACAATTTTCTATCTATGTGAAGCTATTGCTTCACAAAAAAAGATGGTGTTTATTTTAACTAAGAAAGAAAATATGTGATGGGTACCCTAGGATTGATATATTTTAAATCAAGTGACTACCCTAGGATTTGTTCATTTTAGTCCAACTGAAAAAATGAAGTTACTAGTCGCAGTCGCATCGGATCCAAACAACAATTTATAAAAGTGCTATAACAGAGGTCAGAAGTGCTACAAAAATGCTCATATGCACTATAGAAATAGTTGCAAGCACTATAGAATTTGGCAGAAGCACTATAGAATTTGTCGAATGTGCTAAAACAAATTTGAACATGAACTGTTTGTCTGTGCTGAAAGCTTTTGATCGAAGCACTAAAACAATCTTCTGAAGTGCTATAGTTTTCGTCAAAAGTGCTAAAATAGTAAGAAGCGTTATAGTTTGCATCAGATGCACTGTAGAATCTTTCAATCGCACTAAAAGAAAACATGCTCGTATCCTGTACGAACACTTTTTAGAAAAAATGTTAAAAACATGGGGTTAAGCCCCATGGTGGGCGCCAAATTGTAAGTGTGAATAAGTAAATAAGTAAAACAACTAAAAAAACTTCTTAATGAAACATTATATCAAGATTTAACAACAATTAATTAATTTAAAGCACAAAAAACTTGAAAGCATCTCATTGTTTCCTATCTCCAAAGATTTATCAAATCACAAAGGGCTCTCAGATTTGGTAAGCACTCTGACTGTTCAAATGCCTATCTAGAGAATGGAATGATGTTAAATGCAATGATGTAATTCTATATGGTGATTTCTAAATGATATGATACTACTGTAATCTATTCTGACATGAAAACTGATGAATGAAAGCTATAGTAAAACTATGATGCAGCCATGATATGGATTCTATTGATGCTATGATTCCTATGATGCTAAGATGCTTGCTATTGCTATGATTGCTTGATTTCTTGGTTGCTTGATTTCTATTCCTATAGAGTAAGTTTGCACAAAGGTGGGATCCATTCTTTTCTTCAAAAGGTTGTATTTATAGATTTACGACATCACATTTGCATAGGGGCAGCACAACAAAGGCTTGGATTCAATCTGGAGAATTGAGTGGTGAGAGATTGAGAAGCTTGAGCTAATTATGGGAATGGTTTCTCCCCATGAAAACATCAGGCCAGATGATAGAAAGAATTAGAGGAATGAGATTGAGAGGATTTCTTGCAAGTTTGTCTCCAAATCTTTCCCATGAATGCCAGTTGAATTAATTAGATATTTGATAGCTAATTTGGTAGGTGAGTGAATAGAGGAAATTTCTTTTATGCCTTTATTTGAATATTTTATGATTTTATTCAAATTAGTAAAAGTGGATAAATAATTTAATAAAACAAACTATAGAATTTGTTTATTAAATAAATATAGAAGGAATATGATATTTAAACAACAAATTATTTAACCTTGTTTAATTAATTAAGATTGAATGATGTGATAATTAAATAACACAAACTATTGAAGTTGTATATTTAATTAAAATTGAATAATAGGAGAATTAGAATGTGAACTATTTAAATAAATATTTCTATTTATTTAATAGTAGATGAATTTAATTATGATAATTAAATAAAGCAAAGTGAAATTTTTATTAAGACAAAAATAATAGAATAAAGATTGAAGAATTTAAGATGAACTATAAAAATAAATATTTCTATTTATTTAATAGTAGATGAAATAAAGGTTAATTAATCAAATAAATCATATTTAATTAATTATATTCTCCAGACCATTTTCAAGTGTATACAATGTGTTTCTGTCTATGCTAGATGTTTGGTAGTTTTCAACTATGGGTTGCTATTCATATTAAGTTCTATGGATAAATCCCAAATCTCTTAGCAACCCCTCCTTTCCATCCCATGATCACTGCTTTTCCAGTTAGTTGGTTGATGCTTGATGTCTTGTTTTGATAAACCAGTGGCTTGCGATTTGCATAGGGTCACCTCAAATTTAATTTGATGAAACAATTCTAAGGAAAACATTTAGATTGATGTTTATACATGGTTTTGTTTAGGTAAATCGATGTTAGTAGGTAAATCTTGGTAATCGCTACTTATACCTAGCTTGGCATTCGATTAAATGAGTTAGGGAACATTCGATACCAATGTGAGTTGTGTATTGTGTTATATGCCCTCTATTTAATATTATGTGATGTGTTTCATGTCGCTTCATTTGTTGGTTATAATTTGGTTCGACATTCAACTATTTACATATATAAATATATATATATATATGCATGTTTACATATGTATGAAATATATTATATGTCATAATATAATTTTATATAAGGTTTTTCAAATAGCAATTTGTTTATAATATATATATATATATATATATGTATACAAGTTTATATGTAGCAAAAGTATAATTATGTATATGTAAACTAATTAATTGTGTTAAGAAATAGCAATTGGAAATTAAATAAGGGAAAAAAAAAAATTAATTAATGGTATCATGTGTTACCTATATCAATGAAGGATTATTAAATAAATAAAATAGAGTATAATTAATGGTTGTCGATTTCTTTTTTAATTGTTTATTAGTCAAACTGTAAGTTTATTATGTGATTAGTTTTTGGGTATCATGTGAGGAGGAGATGAGGTCTTTCATGGATGTATTGTTTGAATGAATGCTCGTATTGTATATGGCGTTTGTTTAGTGGAATCAAGATGTTTTTGGGTTAATGTTTAAGTGGAAGTTTTGTGCCAAGTGCTTAATGGTAGTCTTCCAGAGGCTTAGGGGGAATGTCTTATATGTTGGGTTTTATACTTGTTCATTTTGAAACGGTTGATAATGTGCTTGAGATGTGTGCATGAGGGTCTTTTCCTTGCACTATTTTTCATTCTTGTGGTTGTGATTTGTGAGCGAGATGGTCTATTTCTTGCTCTCTGTGTGTGTTTCATTTGGTTCTGTTAAGTGTGCAAGATGGTTTTTCCTTGATTTTTGTTTTGGGTCTTCTAGTTGCAAGTAGGGGGACTGGCTCTCAATGGGGGTCGACGTCTAGTGAGAGACTGCCAATACAACCAATTGGAGAGTTTCTTAATCCAGTGATAACCTAAAACAAATTAGGGTGAAAGGATAGATCACACATTAAAACAAGATAATTAGATGCCTCACCCATGCTTGTAGTGCTCATTTAGGCTAAGGATGGGATGAGAAGGCCTAGTTGGCAAGATCAACTTCCTTGTCCCCACAAAAGGAATGTTAGTTCCACATATGTCACCCTATGGGGCCGACGTCTAGTGAGAGACTATTAGGATAACCATAGATGGGGCCCGACATCTAGTGTAAGACTGTCAGGACAACCCATGCCAGGACCGTGCAATGACACTCTTCCCTACTGCAATCTAGCACTCCCCTAGTTATGTGTTTCCCTTCTATTGTGTGTGTCCCTCTGGGAGCGTCGTTCATGTTATGTGATGTTCATGAGGTACTTTGTTATGTTGGATCCATGTTTAGTCCTTTTATGTTAGCTTTTTGACTTCTTGACTGCTTGTATGTAGTGGGGCCTTATTATTATCTCCTAGGACAGGGGGTGGACCTTAGGGTTCCACATGGTCAGGTGGATTGTGCTTTTTCCTCCATTAGATTTCCCACTTGTTCGTGTGCGTGAAGGATGTACCTCATGTAGCAGATTCTGGATTTGGTACCAGTTTGAGGAGACAATTGTTTATGTTATGTATTGAATCTGTATATCATTTGTATCATGTAATGTAATCTTTATGTATACTTCCCAATGTATTCAAGAAGCATTATTGTAAACAGTGTAAGATGTAACAGTTATGTTGTACCCTCATGTAAGGGAATTTGTATATATACTTATTGTTTCTTTATGTATGATCCTTGATGGTTATTTATCTGATGTTATGTATGGAATGTATGTTGCTTATTCATTTAATACAATGGATTTAAAATGAACTCTTGTTGCTAATTAATCCATGATGTATGTTTAGATCTTGTTTAGTGGGTATGTTCGTAATGTAGTCATGGAACCTTAGAGGGAATATCTTAACTTATATGTTAGGTTTAGATAAGATTTACATTTCTTGTTATTTAATTAAAATTTTTTTTATCATTATTGTAGTATAGGTGTGTTGTCCTTTGGGGATCTTTGGCGGGGCGTCACACCTGGTATCAAAGCCCAAGTTCTAACATTGGGTACTCTAGTTTTATTTGATCCCATTATGTTGTCCTAGTGCTTAGACTCTTGAACTTATGTTTGTCCCTTTGATGTTGTGTAGGTAGATTCCTAGAGGTCAAGGTCGGGGTCGTAGTAGAGGACGTGGTGGTGGCCGTGGGGCTAACTACAAGAACACTCCTTCTTAGAATTCCCACGAGAGTGACCATGAGGAATAACATGGATCCCAATATGCTCAGGAAAGTGGGGATCAGAATCTAGATCAGTCGAAGTTAGAAGGAGCTCAGTTGTGTCATTTTCTTGAGAAGGTCCTTACTCACCTAGGCCCTAGATAGGAGGGTAATCAGCAGGTGGTTAGGGAAAGAGAAAGGTCTCCTAGGAGGAGAGAGGTTACAACAAACCAGGAGGCTATTACAGCAGGTCATATGAGAGATCTTTTGAGGGCACATCCTCCTACTTTTGATGGTTTTGGTGGTGGATTGGAGGAAAAGACTTGTTTGATTGATCTGGATAGGTATTTTGCAATGCATCCGTATGGTAGCAACACCAAGGTGAGATGTTCCATCATGCACCTTAGAGGTTTTGCTTCTACATAGTGGTGGTTGGAGGAACAAAAATTGCACCTTGATATTGGTTCAGTTTCTTGGGAGATGTTCATGGAGAGATTCAAAGCTCGTTTCCTATCAGATCACTGGAGACAGTCCCATGCTAATGAGTTTCATGAGTTGAGGCAAATGGCCATGTCAGTGGAGAAGTATGAGTATAGGTTTTATGAGCTTAAGCAATATGCTGCTATCAGCGATGACGAGGCTATGTTGGTGCAACATTTTATTAGGGATTTGAATTCCTGTATTAATGGGGGAGTTTGTGTCTTTGAGCCAAAGACCATGGAGGTGGGAGTAGAGAAGGCTTGGTTGGTAGAGGAAAATTTTTCCATGGCGTTAGGAGGTCATACAGGTGTACATATTGGTAGTGCACCTCCAACAGGTTCAGGTCTCAAGGTGGTCAGTCTCAAGAAGTGGATTCCTCTAGGATCCACCAAGCACCTACTAAGGGTGGACAATAGTAGCAACACCGTTCCTAGTCAAAACCTAAGAACTCTCAGTCTCAGCAAGGTAGTAGGCTTCATCTAGGAGAAATTAGAGTTGGCAGGGAGCCAAGAATTATCATTCTGACTAGCCAGCTTAGAGCACACAATTTGTAGTTAGTAGTGGTAGTTTCCATCAGTCTAGTGTACCCTCAAGTGGCATGGAGTATGGTAGTGGTACATGATGTTATTCTTGCGGATAGTAGGGCCACATAGCTAGATAGTGTCCTTAGAAGAACACAACAGGATTCAACCAAAGGCCGACAGCCTAAGAGCCGACAATGGGTGATGCAGGCAGGTCTCACGGAGTGTTTGCAGTGGTTGATAACCACCACAAAAAGCATCAGGGCACTGTTGTAGAGGCTACAGGTAGAGGATGAGAAGCTAAATTTGGAGCCCGTGGGCACTCTAGAGCATAGCAGACACCCTCAGGGGTTGAGATGTTGAGCACATGAGGGTCCAGTGGGATCCTAATGATGAGTCCTTAGTCACTTGAGAGGATGCATCCCGGATGTGAGATTCATACCCATACTTGTTTGTAGGCTTCCAGGAGTAAGCTTGATTCTAGGGGGGAGGATGTAGTGCCCCTCGTGTTGTTCCCTATTAGACTGATGATTATTTTGTTAGGATAAAGATTATGACACTTTGTTGATGTTAGATTTACTACTTTGATGATATTGGATAACACTTGATGATATTTTGATGTTTTGCTACTATTTGAGTTTATGCATATGCTATGACAATTTTATGTGGATTAATTTAATTATTAGCATTATGTGTTTATCTGATCATGGTTACTATACACATATCTAGGGATTTTTCGATGTTGTTTCTATGTAACTAGTTGTTGTACATTGATGTGGTTATTTTTTTGATGTGTCTTGGTGAGAGGAACAGTTTCACATTACTCATTTGTGAGTACCTTGCTATGTTGCGATTTCCTTTCATGGTGTGTCTAACTGCTTGATTATATATCTATATATGTATATATTGTGATATTGCTATCAAGATTCAAATGTGTAGTTTTAGAGTCAAACTCATTGACCCATGTTTCATGAGTAGTGGTTCACAAGAACCCACCTCTCATGATAGTGAATGGTCCACTTAGCACTCATTGCATCTAGGTGATGCTCACAAAGGTGAAGCACTAGGCCATCCCGAGAGGTCACCCATCCCAATATTGCTCCAACTCAAGTGCGCTTAACCACAAAGATGGGTTCTTGTGAACCACTACTCATGAAACATGATTCAATGAGTTTGACTCTAAAACTACACGATTGAATCTTGATAGCAATATCACAATTTGACACGATGTGGAAAATGCCTCCTACTTATCAATTGATGAGCTAAAGGGGCTCTATATTGAATGGTTCATAATGCACAACACTTGCTGAATGTTTTACAAATGGGGTTGCAAGCTAAGTGGGCTTAACCTTGGGGGAAACTCTATGGTTAAGTGCGCTTGAGCTAGAGCAATACTGAGAGGGGTGATCTCTCAGGATGGCCTAGTGCTTCACCTCTGTGACCATCACCTAGATGCAATGAGTGCTAAGTGGACCATTCACTATAATGAGAGATGGGTTCATGTGAACCACTACTCATGAAACATGGGTAAATGAGTTTGACTCTAAAACTACACAGTTGAATCTTGATAGCAATATCACAATTTGACATGCTGTGGAAAATGCCTCTTACTTATCAATTGATGAGCTAAAGGGGCTCTATATTGAATGGTTCATAATGCACAACACTTGTTGAAGGTTTTGGAAATGGGATTGCAGGCTAAGTGGGTTTAACCTTGGGGGAAACTCTGTGGTTAAGTGTGCTTGAGCTGGAGCAATACTGGGATGGGTGACCTCCCGGGATGGCCCAGTGCTTCACCTCTATGAGCATCACCTAGGTGCAATGAGTGATAAGTGTACCATTCACTATCATGAGAGATGGGTTCTTGTGAACCACTACTCATGAAACATGGGTCAATGAGTTTGACTCTAAAACTTCACGGTTGAATCCTGATAGCAATATCACAATTTGACACGTTGTGGAAAATGCCTCGTACTTATCAATTGATGAGCTAAAGGGGCTCTATATTGAATGGTCCATAATGCACAACACTTGTTGAAGGTTTTTCAAATGGGGTTGCAAGCTAAGTAGGCTTAACCTTGGGGGAAACTCTGTGGTTAAGCGTGCTTGAGTTGGAGCAATACTGGGATGGGTGACCTCCCAGGATGGCCCAGTGCTTCACCTCTGTGAGCATCACCTAGATGCAATGAGTGCTAAGCGAACCATCCACTATCATGAGAGATGGGTTCTTGTGAACCACTACTCATGAAACATGGGTCAATGAGTTTGACTCTAAAACTTCACGATTGAATCCTGATAGCAATATCACAATTTGACACGTTGTGGAAAATGCCTGCTACTTATCAATTGATGAGCTAAAGGGGATCTATATTGAATGGTTCATAATGCACAACACTTGCTAAAGGTTTTGCAAATGGGGTTGCAAGCTAAGTAGGCTTAACCTTGGGGGAAACTCTATGGTTAAGTGCGCTTGAACTAGAGCAATACTGGGATGGGTGACCTCCCGGGACGACCTAATGCTTCACCTCTGTGAGCATCACCTAGATGCAATGAGTGTTAAGTGGACCATTCACTATCATGAGAGATGGGTTCTTGTGAACCATTACTCATGAAACATGGGTCAATTAGTTTGACTCTAAAACTACACGGTTGAATCCTGATAGCAATATCACAATTTGACACGCTGTGGAAAATGCCTACTACTTATCAATTGATGAGTTAAAAGGGCTCTATATTGAAAGGTTCATAATGCACAAAAATTTCTAAAGGTTTTTCAAATGGGGTTGCAAACTAAATGGGATTAACCTTGGGAGAAACTTTGTGGTTAAGCACGCTTGAGTTGGAGCAATACTGGGATGGGTGACCTCCCGGGACAGCCCAATGCTTCACCTCTATGAGCATCACCTAGATGCAATGAGTGCTAAGTGGACCATTCACTATCATGAGAGGTGGGTTATTGTGAACCACTACTCATGAAACATGGGTCAATAAGTTTGACTCTAAAACTACACAGTTGAATCCTAATAGCAATATCACAATTTGACACGCTGTGGAAAATGCCTGCTACTTATCAATTGATGAGTTAAAGGGGCTCTATATTGAATGGTTCATAATGCACAACACTTGCTAAAGGTTTTGCAAATGGGGTTGCAAGCTAAATGGGCTTAACCTTGGGAGAAACTTTGTGGTTAAGTGCGCTTGAGCTGGAGCAATACTGGGATGGGTGACCTCCCAGGATCGCCCAGTGCTTCACCTTTGTGAGCATCACCTAGATGCAATGAGTGCTAAGTGGACCATTCACTATCATGAGAGATGGGTTCATGTGAACCACTACTCATGAAACATGGGTCAATGAGTTTGACTCTAAAACTACACGGTTGAATCTTGATAGCAATATCACAATTTGACACGATGTGGAAAATGCCTCCTACTTATCAATTGATGAGCTAAAGGGGATCTATATTGAATGGTTCGTAATGCACAACACTTGCTAAAGGTTTTGCAAGCTAAGTGGGTTTAACCTTGGGGGAAACTCTATGGTTAAGCACACTTGAGTTGGAGCAATACTAGGATGGGTGACCTCCTAGGACGACACAATGCTTCACCTCTGTGAGCATCACCTAGATGCAATGAGTGCTAAGTGGATCATTCACTATCATGAGAGATGGGTTATTGTGAAACACTATTCATGAAACATGGGTCAATGAGTTTGACTCTAAAACTACACGGTTGAATCCTGATAGCAATATCACAATTTGACATGCTGTGGAAAATGCCTCCTACTTATCAATTGATGAGCTAAAGGGGCTCTATATTGAATGGTTCATAATGCATAACACTTGTTGAAGGTTTTACAAATGGGTTTGCAAGCTAAATGGGCTTAACCTTGGGGGAAACTCTGTGGTTAACCGCGCTTGAGCTGGAGGAATACTGGGATGGGTGACCTCCCGGGATGGCCCAGTGCTTCACCTCTGTGAGCATCACCTAGATGCAATGAGTGCTAAGTGGACCATTCACTATCATGAGAGATGGGTTCTTGTGAACCACTACTCATGAAACATGGGTCAATGAGTTTGACTCTAAAACTACACGGTCGAATCTTGATAGCAATATCATAATTTGACACGCTGTGGAAAATGCCTCCTACTTATTAATTGATGAGCTAAAGGGGCTCTATATTGAATGGTTCATAATGCACAACACTTGTTGAAGTTTTTGCAAATGGGGTTGCAAGCTAAGTAGGCTTAACCTTGGGGGAAACTCTATGGTTAAGCGCGCTTGAGCTGGAGCAATACTGGGATGGGTGACCTCCCAGGATGGCCCATTGCTTCACCTCTATGAGCATCACCTAGATGCAATGAGTGTTAAGTGGACCATTCACTATCATGAGAGATGGGTTCATGTGAACCACTACTCATGAAACATGGGTCAATGAGTTTGACTCTAAAACTACATGGTTGAATCCTGATAGCAATATCACAATTTGACACACTGTGGAAATTTCCTCCTACTTATATATATGTTGTTCGATCATTTTGTTTGATGCAGGTTGCAAGTACTAGGCATCAACTCCACCTGAATTGACAGGTCTAAGCGTACCTTAAACCCAATGGAAAATTGTTGAACTGAGATAACGTATGGTTCCCTACCCTAGTCATCATCCTCGAAGAGGACGAGTATCTAGTCAGTCATCCCATCAGTCTTGTATGTTGTTGTGGTCAGTTGTTCTCATTTTTTACCTTGTTTATGCTTAGGTGATTATTATTGGTATTTAGTTGTTAAATTAAATTTATTTAATAATGTTGTTTTGATTAGTTTATGAATTAAATAAATTATTAAATAAACCATGTTGATAAATAGATATATAAGTTGTGCTTGGTTAGTTAATTTATTAAATTACTAAGTTAAAAAAGTATTTCTTTTATAACCAATTATAAATATATTTATTATTAATGATGGGATAATAATAAATTAAGAAAAAGTGGAAAATATTATAATATGGAATAAAATATTAAAATGGAAGGAGATAATGGATAAACAATAAATACTGTAACGCCCCACCACACAACCCTAGGGGAAGTTGCAATTTACAACACAAACGAACTAATTTTTATTTTTATTTTTTAAAAAAAGAACAATTAACAAGCAAGTTCACTAACCATTGCAAACCAATCCCCTAAGGTTACGAGACTGAGTTACTTAAACCCAAACAAGAAACAAGAATTAACCATAACATTTACATACTTAACAAATAAAGTTCACATACATTCCATACATAATAATTTACATCAAAGAATATGAGACACCACTTGATTCCAAATAACAATTAATTTACAACATGATTACAACA
This sequence comes from Sequoia sempervirens, assembly GCA_007258455.2. Taxonomy (NCBI): domain Eukaryota; kingdom Viridiplantae; phylum Streptophyta; class Pinopsida; order Cupressales; family Cupressaceae; genus Sequoia; species Sequoia sempervirens. The sequence continues at coordinate 40,175 of VDFB02036597.1, forward strand.
CTCATTCCCCGAATGAGATAAATCCAATAATCATGATTACATATTACAAATTCCACCTTCATAACAAATGAGGGGTAATGAAATACAATAAACAACTGAAAGGATAAAGCATGACATGAGACAGGATCCCACGAGCTCTCCAACTGGAAATCTCGTCCACACGAACAAGAAGATGACCCAACGGATTAAGGTGCACGTTCCACCCAACCATGTGATACTCGAAGGCTCACCCCCTATGCTAGGAGATAGTAACCAGGAATCCAACACAAGACCATCTACCACTAGACACAAGCTAAAACATAAACTGATATGAAACAACTTCAACCACAAAATCACTTAACACAAAGTTACAGTGCTTCCAGAGAACAAGGTTCATGAACATTATCTGTACTCCACACAATATCTGACTAACTGCTGACGTAGGAAGAGTGTCATACATAAATTCCCATGAGTTACCCTAGCTCAACCTTCCTAGGCTACTGGACCCCCATCTTGGGTTACCCTGGCTTGCCTCTACCGGCCGCTGGACCCTCATGCAAAACTATGCATCTCATCTCATCTCAAGCCTCAACAAACACATGCTTCATGAGAGAGCATTCATTATCTTTATTAGTGTGAAAGTTCCCCATTGATTATTTTAAATTATCACTTGATTAAACCCTAGGTGAGTTACCCCAACGCCCCTTTGTGTGTCGGACCCCCACAAAGAGCCACTCTCCTATTGACAACACACACTGTACAAATCCACAATCCAATGGGTAAACTAGATAAGATGACCTCTCCAATCCAAGGAGACAACATATAACAAAACCCACTCCAAACACTTGGAGGAAAACGAAATACAAAGTCCACTCCTTCCAAGGAGTCACAGACCACATAACCCTCTCCTATTCTCAAGGAGGCACAAACCATCCCCGTTCGTGAAAACCGGGTGAAACAACATGGATAAACTATACGCACTTCCCACAGCAAAATAGAAGTTGACTAACATAACGACAACCCATACCAATAAACGAACCCCTATCTGGAAGAGTTCAAAACGTTTACTCATTTTTTTCACATCGAGAAAGAACAAATCAACACTAAAAAGCACTTGAGCAATTAAATATGCTAAAGTTAGGATTTCCTAAATCCAGTCAATCTCAGTTTCCGTTACTTGCATTTATCCAATCACATATACCAAATTCATTTCACAACGTTGAAGTATTTAAAATCCAATCATCTACTCTAAGTTTCACAATTATATTCCATAATCAAAACATTTTAATAAATAAAATCATCTGATTAACAATAAGTCAATCATTAACTCTAAGTTGCACAATTATATTCCATAATCAAAACATTTTAATAAATAAAACATTTAGTTAAAATAAATCACTCATTATTTCAACTTCGAATAATCAATCAACTAAATTTTATCTATACTTGAATACAAATATATACCAAATAAATATACATAAAAGTATATATTTAATGTATATACTATTTTATGTATATATATATTTAAATATCTAAAAACTCATTGATATAAAACAGTTTAACTCAACTAAATAATCTATTTAAAAATATATAAAATATACATATATACATTATATATATATATACATATACACATAAAATGCATATGATATATATACATAATTATATATATAAAATATATATATAAATAAATTATTATTTAAATATTAAAATAATATTATATATATATAATATAATATATACATTATTATATAATATATATAATATTAAAATAATATTAAATAATATATATAAAAAAATGAAATTAAATTTTTAATTTAAAAAGCAGCGCCCTCACATGGGCACAGGCCACTCCCATATGGGGAAGGGTGCTACCAGCGCAGCCTCCCCCAAACGGGGGGTATTGTGTGGGCAGCGCCAGGCAGCGGCGCTGCTTCCACACAGTGCCTCCCACTGGGGGGTGCTACGTGGGAGCATCGCCTCCCATATGGGTGTGTGGGGGGTGCAGGGCTTCGGCCCTCCCCTCCACAGCAAATTATTTTTTATTTTTTATTTATAAATAAAAACATTTTATAAAAACTGTGAATACAGGGCCGTCCCTATACATTTCAAAAACCTAAATTTTTTTGTTTCCCAGAACATGAAATAAATCAAACACAGTATATTTATAAATATACATGTGTGTATATTTATATATATAATGCAATATATACATATATACACAGGTATATTTATAAATTTATATACCCATAATCTTATTTACAGTGATATTGTACAAATGATCAACATAGTTTGCAAGAACAGAAATAAATTTGGCAACACCATGACTGGTTTAAATTTCAATTTGATAAACAAACTTCTGTTGGTTTTCTTCCTATTTTTCACTATGAAATTCTTATTTTGATTTTCTTTCCTAAATCCAATAACAGTTTGCAAGATTTGAAGTCATTTAGCCTGGGTTTTTTATTGAATTTACACAGCATTTTGAAGGTTTTCAAACAGCAAAACAAGGATTTGAATTCTTCTCAAAATGAAACAAAGAAAAAAACAAAAACAAGGAAGAACCTAATTTTTCCTCCAAAGCTTGAAGATTCCAATGGTGCTTTCAATTCCTCTTTTGAATTCAGCTCAAGCAAGAGTCTCAATCTCCTTCACCAATCCAAGCAAAGCCACAACCAAGAAATCTTTCCCCCAAATTGGAAATTGAAAATTATATGAAATTCCATTTTCTAAAATAGACTTTTTTCCCCAAATTGGTCAAACCCCTAAAATATCCCCACCCACTAAATTTATTGCAAAATTTGGAGGATATTTCCAATTTTTAAATTTAAAACAAATTTTTAATTTCTAATTCAAAACTCATGCATTTTTTAAAATTCTTTAAAACAAAAGAATACAAATTTTGCAAAGAATTTAATTTATCAATAATTTCAAAAAGTGAAATTAAAACACATTTTCATTTATTTATTTATTTATTTATTTTAATTTAACTCTAACTATACAAACAATATTTTTACTTTTATTTTAATTAAATCATAATATACAATAATGCCAAAACAACTATCCATTTAATATATCACCATTAATCTAATTACTCAATAAACTCAATCTAATTTTATTAATTAAATCAAATCAATCAATAAAATAAATAACGTTTCAACGTTGCAACTAAATACATTTAAACATCATTTTAACTACACCTGACATTTAATAACCTTTATAATATGAAATTAAATAAATACTCAAGGTGAAAATGACCAAATTAAAACAACTAACCCGACAACAACTCGATGACACACTATGACTAGGGTGATGACTTGGCATGGAAAACCTAGCTACTATCTCCCAATTGATTTATGTTGGTCAATGGACACGCTCAAATATGTGAACCAGGTGGAGTCGATGTCATGTACCTGTCAATCTGCAAACAAAGAGTACATCAAACATGCATATATATAATATGATTAAACATACCGTGAAGAGGAAATATCAGAATCGTAGGGCACTCGCAAGCGAGTGATACAATCCTGTCCCCTTCACCAATACACAATTACTAACTGACAACTCTAACATCAATGATAAGATCAATAGCATAAAACATCATTAAATCAAATATCTTCTAAGTTAATCCAAAACATGCCATAAAGATAACATCAGAATAAAATAACATCATATTAACATATAACGTTCACATCACTTAATAGATAGCAGTCAAAAGTAACCAAGTTCCAAAGTCAAAGCATAATCAGACACAAAGCATTACAAAGAAAACACTGCCGATCCAAACATCCAAAATGGAGGGGTGTTACAAATACAATTAAAAAAAGGTGGACAAAGAATTTTTCGGAGCACATGCGTGACTTTGAACTGTTGGTAGAATGGAAACTTGTTATTTTGCCATATTTTTTTATTTTATTTTTGTATTCGAAAATCTAACGACTTCCTTTTAAAAAAATAATAATATCATTTTGGGGGATTATGGATTATTATTGATTTTTGGTTTTCGAAAAGAGAACTTTGTCTGAAAGAAAATTCCTGGAGAGTAATTGCATTCGAGGATTGTTTTTCAAATATTGGATTGGGAAATAAATTACTGAAGATTTGATTAAGGATTTGGAGAAGTGGATTGTTGCTGGGTAGAAGTTGATATCAACACCATTTTTCATCTCAGTAGCGTTAGAATCTAGGTTGGCTTCATCACTATTCTTGTTTCATTTATCTGGTCAATACAATAGGAATTCATTCTCTCTCTCTCTATTGTTGTAAGCGATTGTTTGTTCATTTTTGTGTATGTTGTTCAATGTTGAATCTATTCTCCATGATAGAGTTTGATATTCTTGTGCTACTTTCCATTTGCATTTGCTTGGAAAACTTTTTAGGTTTTCTCACCGTCCATTTGTCTCCTCTCATTCCCCTGCATTCTTTTTGTTGATTTTATTTGACACGGTGTTGTGACTTAACTTATACGCCTCATAATCCATATAGATTATTTTAAAATCTATGAAATGGATAAATATTTCCCTGCAAGTCACATTTAATATACGATTTTAGCATTCATTAGAATGCAAAGTATATATATAGTATCGATTTCATTGTATATCTGTATTGTTGAAGATCTCGATTTCATGCATATGAATTGTCTCCCGTAGGAAATTAGCATATAGGCTATGTAATATGTGTCTGATGGTTTTATTTGTTTTATTTATGTTGGGAACTTGATAATTCTTATTCAACAAATATGCACTATAATTGAAGTCGAAGAGTAGGTGTTAGGAGTGAAATTTTTCGTGTTCGTTGCGATGCTTTTCTTAGCATTTCTTATTCGGTTTTGAGTAATTAAGAGGCATGTCGATGGTATTTGTTTTTCTTTGTTTTCTTGGCATTCCATACTCCTTAATGCGTCGTTGTCTATCCTAGATGTTTGAAAGTTTTCAACTATGGGTTGCTATTCGTATTATTTTCTATGGAAAAATCCCAAATCTCTTAGCCCCCTCTCCTTTCCATCCCATGATCATTGCTTTTGCAGCTAGTTGGATGATGTTTGATGTCTTGTTTTGATAAACCAGTGGCTTGTGATTTGCATAGGGTCACATCAAATTTAATTCGATGGAACAAGTTTAAGGAAAAAATTTAGATTGTTGTTTATATATGGTTTTTTTGGGAAATCGATTTTAGTAGGTAAAGCTTGGTAATCGCTACTTATACCTAGCTTGGCATTCAATTAAATGAGTTAGGGAACATTTGATACCAGTGTGAGCTGTGTATTGTGTTATATGCCTTGTATTTAATATTATGTGATGCATTTCATGTCGCTTCATTTGTTGGTTATAATTTGGTTCAACATTCGACTATTTACATATATAAATATTATATGTATATGAATATATATATATATATACTTATATATATATGCATGTTTATATATGTATGAAATATATTATATTTCATAATATAATTTGATATAAGGTTTTTCAAATAGTAATTTATTTATAATACATACATATATATATATATATATATGTATGTATACAAGTGTATATGTAGCAAAAGTATAATTATGTATATGTAAAGTATTAATTGTGTTAATCAAGAGAAATTGGAAATTAAATAAGGGAAAAAAATTCTTTAATTAATGGTATCATGTGTTACATATATCGATGAAGGATTATTAAATAAATAAAATAGAGTATAATTAATGGTTGTTGATTTCGTTTATAATTGTTTATTAGTCAAACTGTAAGTTTATTATGTGATTAGTTATTGGGTCTCATATGACGAGGAGATGAGATATTTCATGGATGTATTGTTTGAATGAATGCTTGTATTGAATATGGTGTTTTTTTAGTGGAATCAAGATGTTTTTGGGTTAATGTTTAAGTGGACGTTTTGTGCCAAGTGGCTAATGGTAGTCTTCCAGAGGATTAGGGGGAATGTCTTGTATGTTGGGGTTTTATACTTGTTTATTTTGAAATGGTTGATAATGTGCGTGAGATGTGTGCAAGAGGGTCTATTCCTTGCACTAATTTTCATTCTTGTGGTTGTGATTTTTTAGCAAGATGGTCTATGCCTTGCTCTATTTGTGTGTTTCATTTGGTTTCATTAAGTGTGCAAGATGGTTTTTCCTTGCTTGTTGTTCTGGGTCTTCTAGTTGCAAGTAGGGGGACTGGCTCTCAATGGGGGCCAACACCTAGTGAGAGACTGTCAGGACAACCCATTGGAGAGTTTCTTAATCTAGTGATAACCTAAAACAAATTAGGGGGAAAGGGTAGATCACACATTAAAACAAGATAATTGGATGCCTCACCCATGCCTGTAGTGCTCATTTAGGCTAACGATGGGTTGAGAAGGCCTAGTTGGCAAGATCAACTTCCTTGTCCCCATGAAAGGAATGTTAGTTCCACATGTGTCACCCTATGGGGCCGGTGTCTAATGAGAGACTGTCAGGACAACCATAGATGGGGGTCGATGTCTAGTGTAAGACTGTCAGGACAACCCATGCTAGGACCGTGCGATGACACTCTTCCTTATTGCAGTCTAGCATTCCCTAGTTATGTGTTTCTCTTCTATTGTGTGTGTGTCTTTAGGAGTGTCATCCATGTTATGTGATGTTCATGAGGTATTGTGTTATGTTGGAGCCATGTTTATTCATTTTATATTAGTTTTCTATCTTTTTGACTACTTGTATGTAGTGGGACCTTATTGTTATTTCCTAGCACAGGGGGGTGGACCTTAGGGCTCCGCATGGTCAGGTGGATTGTGCTTTTCCCTCCACTGGGTTTCCTAGTTGTTGTTCGTGTGCATGAAGGATGTACCTCATGTAGCAGATTTCTGATTTGGTACCAGTTTGAGGAGACAATTGTCTATGTTATGTATTGAATCTGTATATCATTTGTATCATGTAATGTAATCTTGATGTATATTTCCCAAGGTATTCAGGAAGCATTATTGTAAACAATGTAAGATGTAACAGTTATGTTGTACCCTCATGTAAGGGAATTTGTATATATACTTATTGTTTCTTTATATATGATCCTTGATGATTATTTATCTGATGTTATGTACGAAATGTGTGTTGCTTATTCATTTAATGCAATGGATTTAAAATTAACTCTTGTTGTTAGTTAATCCATGATATATGTTTAGATCTTATTAAGTGGGTATGTTCGTAATGTAGTCATGGAACCTTAGAGGGCATAGCTTAACTTATATGTTATGTTTAGATAAGATTTATATTTCTTGTTATTTCATTTTTTAAAAATTGTGACATTATTGTAGTATAGGTGTGTTGTCCTCTGGGGTTCTTTGGAAAGGCATTACAATCTACCTAAGGACTGCAACTAATGAAATAAGGGGGGATGGATGCATCTTGAAATTGAATTAAAACACACCTTTTAATCTAAAGTTAAAATCAAAGCACACTTCTCAATGAATAAAATCCTATCTTTAACCAGTATCTTCTTGTTTCAATCCAACACAAACTCTTGAATCCTTATTTAAACTATTAAAACCAAAATTACATAGTAAACTTCTAATTTTGAATTAGGTTTGATTTTGCTACTTCTGCTTCCTAGCGGAAACTGAGATAGGAAGAGTGCTTGAAACTACAATAGGAATTACAGTAACAAAAAATGTAACAAAAAGTGTGATAACAAAATAATAAAGTATACTTCTGAAATGATGTGTTATCAACAATGAATTCCAATATGCACAAACCAAATCTTTAATCCTCAAATTATTAACAAATACATTAATGAGTAAAGAAACCAATCTTGGAATCGAATTAAATGTGACTATGAATAATCAAATCTACATACCAAAAACTGAATTACATGTGACTATAAATAATTAAACTTGTGTACAAAAAAGAAACAAACTTGAAATCAAATCACACACATCAAATTACCACACTAAAACTGCAAACAGATCACCAATTGACGCGAGGAGTGGGCCCTACCTCCTTGTTTGATTGATGATAGAAATGCTAACGCTTTCTTTTAACTTAACTTAGTCATACATGCATACGATGAATCAAGAATTATTTTTGAATAGTAGGGAAATATTGTATTATCATATATATATTTGAAGTATTTAGGCTTATACATATTTATACTAAAGGAAGCACTGATAGGTCCATATGGTTTGTTTATGGCCTATGGCCAACAAACCATTTAAGTTTGATAAAACAAAAAAACATATGCGTCTGATAAAACTAACAATTGGCCGCTAGCCATAAATATAAAACTATCTTAACAAGCATTATCCTAAAAAATAAGTATGAACAAAAACAACTTGATCACTCCTTGTCCACATCCTCAGCCATCTCTACAGCTTTCCGATTACTTACTGCCAAGTCAACCACAAATTAGTTAGCATTTCATTTGACATTGGAACTTTCTTAATCATTTTACTTTCCTATTACATTTCATCGAATACCTATACTTCCTGTGACAAATAATGACAGGATGGCAGAAAAGATGAAGGAAAAAGGAAAACAAAGGGTAAAATTATTGGAACACTTTAACCCCCATCACCCACTATTTCCTTGGATGATCATATGTTGAACAACACCCCTCCATTTTAACTAACATTGATAATGCTACTATTCTCAAGTCTGTCACTCCTGATGGATTCAATTTAGTTGTTTTTAGCACAGGGGCTTTCAAAGCCCCTGAGCCCGATGGCTTCCCACTAGCCTTATCCTAGGAGTTTTGGGATGTTGTGGGAGAAGATGTCTTCCTTGCTACTAAATACTTCTTCAAATCCTTTTTTTTTTTAAACAGTTGAACCATACTTTTATATCTCTTATCCCAAAAAATGTTGACCCACAAACAATGGCTAATGTTGAACCATACTTTTATATCTCTTATCTCTTATCTTTTCTAGGGGGGGTTTCCACAAATTGACAAGGATTTTGGAAATTTTTTGTGGGTCAACATTTTTTGGGATAAGAGATATAAAAGTGCAACCAACACCCCCCCTTAAGTGCAACCGGGGAAATCAAAACCCAAGCTAACCATGCAAGATAAGATGAAAGATGGTTCCCAACAACTAGGCAATGTTAGACCCAGGTAAAAATGCAATGCAATATCTCACAAGCGAGGAAAGGGAGAAAACCTCATGGGAAAAACTCCCCCTCAAAAGAGAGAAGAATGACCTGCTCTTGAATCAGCTCCCTGATGAAGTGCATATGAATCTCAATGTGCTTGGTCCTCTTATACTGAATGGATTCTTGGAGATCACAATAGCACTCTAATTGTCACATCGAATGACTATCGAACGTGGAATGGAAAAACCAAACTCAAAAAGAATGTGTTGAAGCCAAATGGCCTGAGTGATGGAAATAACATCCCCCCTATACTCAGTCTCTATTGATGAAAGAGAAATGGCATGCTGCTTCTTGCTCTACCATGAAACAAACCTGACCCAAGATGGAAGTTGTAGCTGGAGGTGGACTTGTGATCATCAGAATCATCAGCCCAATCTAAGTTGGTATATCCTACTAAGTCAAGTTGTGCACTTGCTGCATAATGAATCCCATGCTGATGAGTACCCTGGATGTAGTGCAAGATGTGTTTGGAGGATTTCTAATGAATCTCATGTGGTTCCTGTATAAATCGGGAGACCATTCCAATTGCATAAGAGATGTCAATGCATGTATGAGTCAAATAGATGAGACTTCCAACAAGCTGATGATACAAAGTGGCATCAACAAGTGGAGTGGAGCACTTAGCTTCAAGCTTGACTCCTAAAATAAAGGGAGTAGGAGTGGGCTTACAACCAGCCATGCGGAACCATGAAAGAAGATAAAGAGCATACTTGGGCTGTGAAAATGTAATCCCAGATGAAGACTGTTGAATCTCAATTCCAAGAAAGTAGTGAAGAAGGCCCAAGTCGGTCATGGAAAATATGTCCTGCAAAGTAGTTTTAGCACTGCCAATGATGGATGAGGTGCTCCCTGTAATGATCAGGTCATCAACATAGAGCACAAGTATCAAATGTGCATCATCCTACCTCAAGATGTAGACATTTTGATCCAAATGACACATGGTGAATCCTATGGAGAGAAGGAAAGAATCCATCTTGGCATACCAATCCCGAGGGGCCTACTTAAGGCCATAGAGGGACTTCCTCAACCTGCAAACCAATGAAGTATCCTGGATGAAACCTTGTGGCTGCTCCATATAGATCTCCTCATCAAGATCCCCATGTAGAAAATCACTCTTAACATCCATCTGATGTACTGCCCAACCATGTGAAGTGGAAATGGAAAGTTTCAAGCGAATGGAAGTCATCTTTACAATAGGTGCAAAGGTCTCAGTGTAGTCAACTCTTGCAACCTGTGAGAAACCCTTTGCAACAAGTTGTGCCTTATACTTATCAACACTCCCATCCATTGCATATTTGGTCTGATAGATCCACTTGCATCGAACCATCTTTATCCCCTTAGGGAGAGGGACTAACTCCCAAGTGTTGCTCCTCATCAAGGAACTATACTCTTCCTCCATAGATACATCCCATTCAGGAACCCCAGAGGCTTCCTTAAAGGATTGTGGATCTGAAGCTGATGCAATGAGAGCATGTGGAAGAGGCTCATGCTCATGTTGTGACCTAGTCCTTCAAGTATCCAAAGGATCCCCAACAAGCGGGCATGTTGCCTCAAGAGTATGACAAGCCCAACGAGGTCTAGTAGGGGTAGACGGGTGAGGCTCCTCAACTGGAAGTGGACCCTGCGAAGGTGTAACCTTGCGAGTTAGTGAGGAAGGAGAGTCATCATCATTTGAATCGCTATCGTCACTGTCAACTGTGGAGGGAGGAGGAATAGAAGAGTCAAAGCTAGGTGAGCTTTCCTCAACATGTACACTCCTCTCAAAGAAAATCTCATGAGTCTCAAGATCCATCAGTCTGTATTCCTTAACACCATATGTATATCCCACAAAGATACAAGGCATACTCTATGGCTCCAATGCCCTGCATTTATGTGGAGGAATACAATCCCATTTTGGACTCCCAAACACTCTGAAGTGTTTCACAACAAGTTTCCTAGCAAACCAAGCTTCAAAAGGAATGATACCCTTCAAAGCTTTATGAGGAACCCAATTCTGGATGTAGGTGGCACAACTAATTGCTTTTGCCCAAAAAGTTGGACCAAGAGACCTGGCATGTATCATGCAGCTTGCCATTTCATTGAGGGTTCTATTTTTCCTTTCTACCACACCATTTTGTTGGGGTGTGTAGGAAACAAAATGTTGTAATTCAATTCCCTCAAGTGTGCAAAATTCCTCAAGTCTATTGTTCACATACTCTTTGCCATTGTCTATATGAAGGATCTTGACTTGCTTCCTGAATTGCTTCTCAGCATGTGCCTTGAAGTTGAGAAACTTTTCAAATACTTCACTTTTGTGAAAAAGGAAGTAGACCCAAGCGTATCATGAAAAATCATCAATGAAATTGAGGACATAACGAGCTTTTCCAAAGGATGACACTGGAAATGGGCCCACTACATCACTGTGAACAAGATGAAGAAGATCCAAGGCTCTCCAAGAGTTCCCTCTATCAAAATGCTCATCGGGATGATTTCCCATGGAACATCCTGAACATACACCCTCAGAAAAAATGAGTTGAGGAAGCCCTTTGACCATGTCCTTGGTGTGCAGTTGTTGTAGATAGTGGTAGTTGAGATGACCAAACCACTCATGCCATATCTTACCCTGTGAGTTTGAATTAGTGATCAATGTTGTAGAAAGAGCACGAGGTACCCAAGGAGAGAATGAGTAAATCCTTTCATTATGATTAGCTTGACCCACTGCAACCAAAGCATCATTTTCGAGTTCCTTTACAACAACTATGTCGCGAGTGAATTCAACTTTCTTACCATCTCCATGATGTGTGATTTAGTAGATGGAGAGAAGATTGGTACTCAAGTTAGGAACATAGAGCACATCCTCAAATGTCCCATCACCCATCTCAATTGCACCTTTCTCCTCAACTTCCACCTGTGTATTATCACCAATGAAGATGTGAGGCACTGAAGAGGACTCCAAGGAGGAAAATTTCCCTTTTGAAGAACACATATGTTGAGTAGCCCCTGAATCAAGAATCCACTACTATGCTGAACCTGTTGCTGCCATGAAAGCTTTTCCTTTTCCCTTAGACTGAGATGAAGTAGAAGTGGAAGGAGATGATTCCTTCTTCTTATAGGCATTAGGAAAATTGATGTTGTTATTCTTGATGATGTTGGTAAACTCATCAATTTGCTTGGCATGACAATGATGCTTCTCATGTCCAATCGTTTTACAATATGCAAAAGTTGGTTTGTCCTTCTTGCTTTAGTTGTTCTTCTTTGAAGAAAATGATGACAAGCCTTGTTGTGGAGGAGTGGATTGTTTTTTCTCTCCTTGTGGATTTGGTGAAGATTGATTTTGGCCTTTTCCTTTTCCTTGCTTGTTGTTTCCATGATTGACCACCAATGATTTTGAAGTTGACGACTTGAGAATTCCCATTTTCATCAACTTATTTTGCTCAATAATCAAAAGATCTGTGAGAGCCTCAAAAGATGGTGATGTGAAGTTGCTAGTTGTCAATCGTTGAGTCTGAAAACTTGAAACAAAGGCTGCATACTCAGTTCGAAGCTTGTCCAACAAGTTGAAGAACAATTGATCATCCTCTTTCTCAATACCACAATCCTTTAGTTGTGCTCTTAGCTCATTTTCCTTAGTGACATAATACTGAATGGTGTCAAAATTCTTGGGATCAAGGCTTAGGAGATCATTTTCAACCTTGTATCCCTTAACCTTATCAACCTTGCCATATAAAGAAGCAAGCTTATTCCAAGCTTCCTTGGTTGTAGTACATCTATCAAAATAGAAAATGAGATCATCTAAAATTAACTTTCTAAGTGTACCGAATTCCATAGAATTTTTAGTGATCCAATCCATATATGTAGTTGGATCTACCTTAGGATTCGTAGGTGCAGTTATGGTTCCATCAATATAGTAAATTAAACCTTTTTCCATTAGTTTACTCAGTGCATGTACTTTCCATGTAGCATAATTATGTGCAATTAAGAGTGGAACTTTAGATGAACCCATGATGTAATGCAAGAGCACAAGAGAGAAAATAGGCACAATCACATAAGAGACACCCCCCCAAGTTCACTCAATCAAAGTACCCCCCCCAAAAAAAAAGATAATTTTGGCACTTTATAATTTAGTACATGTACAATAGGCCACTTGAAACTTGGATAAGTGGACTTATGATTTCTGATTTACAACTTTCCACAAATAGGTTGAGAACAAACTAGAAAAATGAAGCAAAGACCTAAATTGAGATCTATGCAATACAAGTGTCAAATAGGCTAAAAAAATACCATGTGTTGAAAGTAAAAAATCCACTCAAGGTCGCTTAAAAATAATTGCATATTCAAGAAGTAGACAAAAATTCATGCACTTTCAAAAAAAATAGTACCTGAAAACGAGTTCATATATGCCTGTATGGAGCCCCAGAAGTTGTTGAAATGAGGATTGGATAGGTACAATGTTGAAAAACTGAAAAAATATGAAAAATATTTCCACCAAAACTAGAAACCAACCATACAGATGAGAATTACACAAAAAATTATCCCAAATAAAAAAATATTGCTCAAAAAAAGGAGTTAAAACAAGCAAGTTATGGGCATTTGAAAATTAGCTGCAAAAAAAAACTGCCAACAGAGAGGGGTAGGAAAATTTTCTTAAGATGCTGACATCATCACTAACACGGTGATGACGTCAGTTGTTCAAAAAATTAAATTTGATGTTCCAATGCCCATCACATGGAATATTCCTCCTAACCTGGAATATGTTGTAGAATCATAATATTCTTCAGAATGTGAGCTTAAATTTGAAGTTTGAATGGACGTCTCCTATCGGCTAAACCGCTGGAATATTCCTATAGAATAATCTATGGAATATTTGTGATTGGTCGTCAGTATGAATTGTGCGAAATATTTTGAAATGACCACTGATGGGTAGAATGAGGGGTTGTGGATTAGAAATGTCGTTGTCGGTTGTAGGTGGGGTCCGCCCGAATATTTATGAGTGCCAGATTTTTAAAAACTTATTGTCAATTTTCAAAGGTCGGAAAGCGGTGTGGGGGTCCGTGGGGGCCATGGCCAGTAGGCCATGTGGCCTCTATGGCACATAGTCTACAATATTGTCAGGTCTATAGACCTATACAATTTGCATAACTAAAACCTTTTTTTTTTAAATACAAATTTTGTAGAGAGAAATATTTTCAACCCAATTTTTTTTTTGAATTATACAAAATAAAAAAACCCCCCACATATATAAATTTTTGGAAATAATTTCCTAGATCAAAGCCCAAGATATATATATATATATATATTCGAAATATTAAGAAAAATGGAAATTTTAAATGATTTTTTCAAAACTATAGAAATTTTCAAAAAATTGAAAAAAATACCCAAATAGGCAATTTTTTCTGATCTAGAGCTCTCGATGTCGAAATTCGACAAAATGAAAGGCTATCCTAGCTAGAAAAGGCCTTCTAAATCTAAATTTGAGGTCAGATCTGGTCTAAGACACCAAAATGTCACTGCTCCTCAGATTTTCCTCTTGGCCACCTTCACACAAACTAAGATCTCCCAACAATGGCTATGCAAAGGACCTCCAACTACTCTAATTTACCATGTAAGAACTTATAAAAAGAAACAATAGGATCAAGAGACCAAAGATAGCACAAAAGAGAGAGAATATGATGATTGCATTCTCAATATGCATGAAGATGTTCAACTACAAGTATGTACAAGGCTTGCTTATAAAGGCAAGCTAGGACACAAGGAAGTTCCATGAATGAGACAAGTGTCACATTCATGTGCAAGGGTAGGTAGAAAGAAATAATAGATAATTCCATGAAGAGTGGATCACCCACCTAAGGTGGAATTATCATGCCATGATAAGTGGAGATAAAAAGGTGATAACTATATCACACCACAAAGAGTGGGATTTCTCCTACACACACTTCCCTAAGTGTCTCAATCACATCTCTCAATGTATGCAAAAACCTAGATGCAATATGCAAATAACTAGGTGTCACAAGTGAAAACTACAATGATATGCATTCCCTAAGTAAGCTTAAGTAAAATACTTATTTACACCAACGGTAGCAATTTTGGTATGGACTTTAAACTTGTCTCTAAAGCATATGATAAATTCTTTTGGAAGTTTCTTCTCAGACTGCTTGCTAAGTTTGGTTCAATCATCGGTTATAAGCCTCATTAATGAATGCATTTCCACTTTCAAGCACTTTGTTCTAGTTAATGGGGTGCCCTATGGTTCCTTCAAGGTTGGTAAAGGGATTAGACAAGAGGGTCCCCTTTCTCCTTATCTTTTCATTATGGTTGTTGATGTTTTAAGCCACAAAATTTCTAAACTACTAAATGAAGGTACTACCAGGGGTGTTAAACCTGCCAACTCTTTGGACCCCTCAGCTATACAATAATATTTGGATGACACTATCCTCTTTGGGAAATCCTCAGTTTTGGAAGCTAGGAAATGGAAGTATTGTCCCAACAATTATACTTTCAAATCTATTCAATGGATAAGCTATAATAAAAACATGATTTAATTCTTTAACACCTCTCAAAACCTTCAAGATAAATTCATTACTATCATAGTTTATGATATTCCCCTCGTACTATTATGTATCTAGGTCTTCCTTTAATTGTTAAGGAATTCACCCCTAATTTTGGAATTCAATGTTGGAAAAAAATTAGAGAAAATTGGTTGGGTGGAAAGGTTCCATCTTGAGTTGTGTTGGTAAGTGGTAACTCCTACCTACCACTCTTCAAGGGATCTCAGTGTACTTCCTATCCCTATTTAAAATCCCAAGATACATAGTTGAGAAATTGGAAAGAATCCAAAGAAACTTTCTATGGTCTAGTATTGAGGAGAAGAAGAAGTTATCCTTATTAATTTGGGATACTATTTTTCTACCCAAATTTAGTGGTGGGATTGGTATCATAAAAATATTAACTACTAAAAAACCTCTCCTTGCTAAGGTTGGTTGGAATTTGTTGAGAAATTGGAAGGACTAGTGCAATATTCTATATGCCAAGTATCTCAATAATACTCCCCTAATTAGGAGTCTTTCTAATGGTCACCTTTGCAACTCCTTAATTTGGAATAATATTAGCATATTCAAATAGTTTTCATAGACTAGCCTGAGATGGAAACTTGGTATGGCTACAACATCAATTTTTTGGATGATCCTTTGTTACTTGAGCTACCCCTCGACCAATTTGATTTCAAGGATTTGGTGGCCCCTGCTACTGGCTACTTTCGTAAATATGTTGAGGACTACAATATTTGTCAACAAGGCACTCAAAAGTAGAAAGTCTTGATTAATTATTGTCATAATTCTCAATGTTTAAGTGACTCAACAAAATTACTTTAGGAATCTCTCTCCTTAACTAGAATACCAATATCCTACAAAGAATATTTCTTCTATACTTGGGAAAGAAAAGGTAACCTTACTGTCAAATCAGCTTACAAACTATTGTCGATGTAGGGAACCTATGGTAGATTTTGGAAATAGATTTGGAACAAACACCTTATTCCAAAAATCATTTTTGTTGGTGGACTATGGCCCACAACAAAATCCTCATCTAGAATAACCCTAAGGAAAGGGGCTCCAAATCCTTAATAGATATTCTTTGCAAGATTGATGAGAGTTTGTGTTGAACACCTGGAATACTGAGAGGGGGTGAATCAGAATTATTTTAAACCATTTAAACATTTAACCATTCAACTCATAACATATTCAACTTGTAGTAATAAAGGAAAGCATGCAAACATCCAACACCATCACATAACACATGAACACCAGGATTTTTACATGGAAAACCCAAAATAGGAAAAACCACAGTGAGGATTAGCTCACAATATATTATAATAGGTTATAGTATATTGCAGAAGTGCTCACTGCAAGTGGACTCACTATCCAAGTGGAATCACTACCAATTGAGAGATATAAGAGATAGAAGAGATTATGGCACACAACCAAGCTTTGAATTGTTACAAAATGCATCTACAAAATACTAGAATACAGTTCCATTGAAGCTCTCAAAATATAGAATTTACACACTTCGTATTGATCTAACTTAATACTCTACTTTGCATTCACTCTATATTCACATAATTCACATCAACAAGATCTTATCACACCTGAAAACACTCAAAACACCAAAAATAATCCTTCTTATATATTTGCTTCACCCAAAATATCAATTAGGTTAGGCTAATTAGACGTAATAAACAAAATGTAACTTGTCAGCTCAAGATCCATACATACACGCTTCACACCAATATTCAAACCTTATAAAAATTTAAAATAGGTTGGAATGGACCTAAAATAGCACCCACATAATAGATCAAAACATGTTAATTCTCCACAATACACTCAACTTATTAGGTCAACAATGTTAGTGACATAATTACAAAATTTTCCAACTGTACACACACGTTTGGACATACGGACCTCCAAGCTCTATGCCATTTGGAATACAGAATCTACTAACACCTGTCACTAACTTCACAACTCTGCAAAGTCATATTCCAATCCGCGGAGAAGTGTGGATTCATCAACACACATGTGTTGAACTATAAAGTATCTATAATTGTCGATCCAAACTTCTGTTACTCATTACTCCAAAACTAGAAACAAAAAACAAGATTAAATCATGGAATTAGGTTCCTTTATCAACCAAAAAAATTATGTTAGAAGTGTAGAGCAATATATTCATCAACAGACCAATGTCTTCATCAACAGACCAATGTGAACCCAAATACTAGATCCCCTCTACATAGAATCACCTAAATTGACACTTAGTCAATTTCCAAAACTATTTCCTTCACCTCAGATCAAACCTTCTTGCAAAATTTTCTTTCACAATCATCCTCAAACATATTCAAGTCACCCAAACTGATCTACACCATAGTCTTCATACTGGTATACAATGTTGACATCAATGACAACACCACAATGCATAAATGTATACCTTTTGCTTATCCCACATGCTCATGTTGCTAGTAAATGCATCAATGACATCTCCTTATTCTTCAAATAATATCCCCCTTTTTCATTGATGGAAACAAGCCAAAGTTATCTCCAAAATAATTCTCCCCCTTTGACATCAAGGGAAAAGGGCACATACAATAGTCAAGTCTTACATACTAGATCTCCCCTTGACAAATATATTCATATATACAAGCTGAAAAACTAAAATAACTCCCTCTAAGAGAGATATACACCAAAACCAGATAAAAAAATTACACCAAAAACACTTTACACCATCCGCATATGTACATTAGAGTTTGAAACAATAAACTAAAAGTGCATAAATAAAGAATTAATGCCAACCGAAAGAAGTTGACTCTTGGAGCTTCTCAGTGTGGGCTTGATACTCTAGTTTGACTTCATCCTAGATCTTCTTGGCTATGCAAAGCATTCTACATTGTGTCTCCAATTCCATTAGGCATTCTTCTCCTTCTTGCAGAGTGTTAGGTATCAGATTGATATTTTTAGTTTTATCGGCACTTACCAGGGCACTAGAAACAAATTTGAACTTTGAGTTCACCAAGTCCCCGAGGTTCCCAAACTGCATAATTATTTTCTCTTTCTGTGCTTGTAGTTGGAAGTATTTCTCATGTAAGTCTTCAATCACTGACCTTATGCTTCTTTCTAGGTCTTGTGTCGAATCATACACACTAGAATCTTTGCCTATTTGTGACTCAATTGAGTCCATTTTCATTTGAATGCTCTTTGTTGCTCCGGGCCACTTCATACAAAATTGGAATAAGGCTTTGGCCTCAGCCACACAAGCCTATACATCCTTGATACTTTCTTGAATTTTTTTGTGTGCATGTTCACACTTCTCTATAATCTCCATTAGCCTCTTTTCATTCATCTTCTCATCTATTTATTTTTCAAGTTTTTATTTTAGTCTTGAGGCGTATTCTTTAAATGAATTAATCAAAAATTCCAAATTTTCCATACCAGAGAGTGAATTGTCAATTATTGCGCTGGGTATAGCCTCTTGCAAGGTCTTCACTGCCTCCTCAATTAGTTCTCCACCCTTCTGATGCATTTCAATGATTTCCTTCTGGGAAGATGCTTGGAAGATATATCCCAGTTGAAGCTTGTGGAGTGGTGAGATTTTTGCAAGGTCCACATTCCCTTCCTGCATGAGCAACTATAACAATTGTACAAACAAAAACAGTTGGAATTGCAATTGCATATTAAATTTTTTTTAGAGAATCTCTAGAGGAGTCGGAGGATTCACCAGTTTCCTTAACATATTTCTCTACATTCTTCTCTTTTAGCTCCTTCTCCTCATTATCACCAGTATTAACTGGTGTCTCCCCTTCATTCTTTTCCTCATCTTCGAAGGCATCTTCATCCTTCTTCTCATCTTCTTCTTTTTTTTCTCCATCACTAGTGATTTGTTCTGTATCATCCTGAGGGATATTAATCTTTGGTTGGTCTTATACTCTCTCAACCTATGTTTTAGTTACCCAAGGAGGATTTTGATGTTCTTGTGAAGTATCCTCCTTTGCAGTTTCTTCTCCGATAGTTGCATCTCCTTCAACACTTTTATTAATGTCAACATTTTCTTCTGCAAACTCTTCCACATTTGGAAGAACATTATCTTGTGCATCCATTTCTTTGGTCTCATGCTCATTTTGAGCACCATCTAGCTGTACATCATCTTTGAAATTCTCTTCCGGAGCAAGCATTTCCATAAAATTTTTTCCTTATTCTTAGGATTCATTCCCAGCCTTTGTGCTAGTCCACAACCTTATCTACGGTCTCCTTTCGGAGCCTTTCAAGATCATTTTGATCTCTGCTCATTAGGGTTGTCACCCTTTTCTTTGTTCTCAACTCTTTAGTGTACATTTTGGCCATTGTGGCCTTACTTTCCTCAGATAGAGGAGAAATTATATTCTCTAGTTCACAGGCCTCCAATTTTTCCTCTTCTTCTATAGCTACTTGTTTCCTCTCCATCAAAATATTCCATAACTTTGCAGGTAGTTGTTTCTCTATATTCCACGTATCAACTTCAAGAACTATGTTATATTTTACAATGGCTTCAACTATGGTGGCCTTGTCAACCTCATTAGTATTGTTGTATAGTGCCATGATTTCTTCTAACATGTCATTTTGCACAATCCCATTAAATAATGCATCTAATTTTATTGGAATGTGGGCTCTTACCAGATTCTTCTTCTTTTGATTTTTCTTCTCTTCCGGTGACTTCTTCTTGCTTAATTCTACCTTCTTCTCTCACATGTGGATAACACATTCTTTCTTTTCCTTTTCTACTTCTGCTTCCTCATTAGTATCTACAATATCCACCTTCTTCTTCTTAATGTGTGCTTCACCTTGTGAAGCTTCATCTTTTCTTTTCTGGACTAGTCGAGGTCCTTCTTCCTCCTCTTCTTCATCTTCAACATTTAGCCAAGGATATCATTCCCTGGTGGCTTTTTTCTTAACTATTCTCCTCATAGGGCCATCTAGTTGTCCTATCGGAGAAGCCTTTTCTTTCTTAGGCTTCATTCTCTATTTTATCAAAGAATTTTTTCTTTTACCAAAGCACTAGATTGCCTTGCAGGAGTAGTAGTCTCCTTTCTCTTTGTTCCACTTGATGAAGGAATGGTCCCAGAGGACTTCTAAGCAATCAAAGGAGTGGTAGCAGTTCTACCAGATCTTCTTGAACTTGATGAGCTTCTCGGAGCTCTAGACATAGCCTTTGCTTCCTCTACTTGTTCTGATGTGAGGCACATTGGCTCCACAAACTTTGCAATAATTTTCTCCATTGTCTTCTTTATTTGTGATTTACTTTGCTCCATATGCACCTCCATCGATTTCTCCTCATAGGTACCATACCTCTCTTGAGTGGTGTTACTGTTTAGCAAGATATCAGCTAAGTCAGTGATTTCATCTGGAGTAACCTCATATCCCAATTACAGGATGCATATTGTATTAGTTTCAATGACCTCCATTATGCATTCATCTTTTGTAACCAAAAAGGTAATGTCCTTTTGATACCTCTCTACAATTTTCTTAGGTATCCTTTTCCTAGCTTGCATCTTTTCCTAAAAGGTTTTGAAGAACCCCTAGAGAGAATTCTTTTGAGAATTCACATCTCCCAATTCAAATAAATAATCTCTAATTTGGTGGGCTAGGGGTTGTCTAGTAGCCACATTGCATTCTTCAATCTAGGAACTTCATTCAAAAAGTAAAACAATAGAAAAATGATAAAAGTTCCAAACTTCATAGCTTACTTGGACTCCTTTTTTTTCTCCAAATTTTCGAACAACTGCAATCTCAACAATTCACATAGATCATAGTTTTCACCCTTCTGGACCTTCTCATAAGTTGTGATGATAGAAGTTGTAGATACAAAGTTCTCCCTTTTAGTGAAATACAATTTGTAGCCTATCATCATGGAAGCATATTTGATGGTAGGGTTTCTAATGTCCTTAATGATGAGAGCTCTCCTATCATATTTTGCACTTCTTTTCTCCATCACAATTTCTCATTTTTCATAGATTTGATTACCGGTACTAGTCTGGTGGAGTATAGACTAGTCACAAACCCTAATCGCTTCTTTGTTAATCAAGTTTGTAATGTCCAACCAAAGGAACTTTTCATGGAATTTTCTTAGGGTGTACCTCACCTACTCATCCACATAGCAAAAAATGAGAAACTTGCACTAGACATCAAGATTCTTCTCTACCAAAGCCCCAGCCTCTAGTTTCATCTTGAAATCATCATTGGTGAGCTCTTTATACCATACATCATTTAGCTTCATGTGATTATATTCTTCCATTTTGACATGGATGTATGCCCTAACATCCTCTATGTGCAAAACTCCATATGGGATGTGCGAAAATGCACCATCTAGATCATTTGTCAACAATTTTTCTAGATGCCTCTTGAATTTGGGTTGAGGATTTTTTGAAACCTCTACCACTTGTGTCATATACATCTTTACAAAAGAAATGAATATTCCTTTTTGAAACTAGGGTAAACAGAAACTGGAAAATACCTTTAATCACTTTCTAGCTAGGGTTTTTGTGTATACCAAAACTCAATCGCTTTGGTCACTCTAATTTGCTTCTTCAATACTCTGATCTTCTCAAATGATCTTTGAAAATGAATTTTATCAAGTAAAATCACTTATAACCCTTTCAAATTTGACCTAATTTTCCATAAATGCTTTTGGTGATAAAGTTGTCAAACCCTTGACTGTATGCATAGTTAACTTCAACTGCTCCACAAACTTCAACATTAAGATATTTTCTATAGTGATCTTCTCCAACAAATCAAATGCATTGATCTAAACAACATATCCTTGTGATGAATCATCAAAACCATTTCTTTGGTGTGGGATGAAAGATTTCCAAAAATCTCCCCCTAAGCCAAAGCTCTCAATCTAGTTTCTATAGGAAACATCTACACCAGATGCTAGCACAAATTCATTCATAACCTTTGACTCATATTTCTTCTTCCAAATCTTATCCATCTCCTTCTTTGTCTCTTCCAGATCAATCTTGCGTATTGGATCATTCTTCTTTACTAGATTGTCCTTCATATTTTTATTTCTGCAAAACTTAGAAATGTGTCCATGTCTACTGCAATTTTAGCAT